>NW_026464822.1:0-13579 GCF_026875155.1 Cherax quadricarinatus
CGTCCTGCCAATACGTGAAAAAAAAACCCTGAAATGTTTTTGCATGAGGGTAGGATTGCTTTTTTCTTTTTCTGTCTCATAAACACCTAGATAACGGGGATATCTTGCTACCCTACTTACATTTTTGGCACCTTCACAACACGCACATCATAAATATATATATATATAACAACATCTAGGTTTTCTCCCTTTTTAAAAATAGCCTTTTCTTTTTTAATTGCCCGGGGGAAGGGGAAAAGAATTTTTCCCTCCGTAAGCCATGCGTGTCGTATGAGGCGACAAAAATGCCGGGAGCAATGGGCTAGTAACCCCTTCTCCTTATACATTTACTAAAAAAGAGAAAAAGAAAAATTTTATAAAACTGGGATGCTTAAATGTGCGTGGATGTAGTGCGGTTTGACAAGAAACAGATGATTGCTGATGTTATAATGAAAAGAAGTTGGATGTCCTGGCTCTAAGCGAAACAAAGCTGAAGGGGAGGAGAAGTTTCAGTGGGGGGAAATAAATGGGATTAAATCGGGAGTATCTGAGAGAGTTAGAGCAAAGGAAGGGGTAGCAGTAATGTTAATGATCAGTTATAAAAGGGAAAGAAAAGAGAATATAAATGTGTAAATTCAAGAATTATGTGGATTAAAGAAAAGGGTTGGATGCGAGAAGTGGGTCATAATTAGCGTGTATGCACCTGGAGAAGAGAGGAATGCAGAGGAGAGAGAGAGATTTTGGGAATTTTAAGTGAAGTATAGGAGCCTTTGAACCAAGTGAGAGAGTAATTGTGGTAGGGGACCTGAATGCTAAAGTAGGAGAAACTTTTAGAGAGGGTGTGAAAGGTAAGTTTGGGTGCCAGGTGTAAATGATAAGGGAGCCCTTTGATTGAACTTTGTATAGAAAGGGTTTAGTTATAGGTAATACATATTTAAGAAAAAGGGGATAAATATTATACAAGATATGATGGGGGCGAAATGACAGAAAGTTTGTTGGATTATGTATTGGTAGATAAAAGACTGTTAGTAGACTTCAGGATGTACATGTTTATAGAGGGGCCACAGATATACAGATCACTTTCTAGTTTAGCTACACTGAGAGTAAAAGGTAGATGGGATACAAGGAGAATAGAAGCATCAGGGAAGAGAGAGGTTTAAGGGTTTTTAAACAAAAGAGGGGGCAGTTAGGGTAAGATATAAACAGCTATTGGAGGATAGATGGCTAATGAGAGCATAGGCAATGGGGTCGAAGAGGTATGGGGTAGGATTAAAAATGTATGTTAGAGTGTTCAGCAGAAGTTTGTGGTTACAGGAAGGTGGTGCGGGGGGGAAGAGGAGCGATTGGTGGAATGAGATGTAAAGAGAGTAGTAGGGAGAAAAAGTTAGCATATGAGAAGTTTTACAAAGTAGAAGTGAGCAAGGAGGGAAGAGTATATGGAGAAAAAGAGAGGGGTTAAGAGAGGGGTGAAGCAATGAAAAAAGAGCAAATGAGAGAGTGGGTGAATTTTATCAACAAATTTTTTGAAAATAAAAAAAGTTTTGGAGTGAATTAACAAGTTAAGAAAGCCTAGAGAACAAAGGGATTTGTCAGTTAAAAATAGGAGAGGAGAGTACTAAATGGAGGGGTTTAAGGTATTGGGAAAGATGGAGGGAATATTTTGAGGAATTGTTAAATGCTAAATGAAGATAGGGAAGCTGTGATTTCGTGTATAGGAAAGGGAGGAATTACATCTTGTAGGAGTGAGGAAGAGCCAGTTGTGAGTGGGGGGAATTTTCGTGAGGCAGTAGGTAAAATGAAAGGGGTAAGGCAGCCGGATTGAGGGGATAAAGATAGAAATGTTAAAAGCAGGTGGGGTATAGTTTTGGAGTGGTTGTGCAATTATTTAATAAATGTATGGAAGAGGGTAAGGTACCTAGGGATTGGCAGAGAGCATGCATAGTTCCTTTGTATAAAGGCAAAGGGGATAAAAGAGAGTGCAAAAATTATGGGGGATAAGTCTGTTGAGTGTACCTGGTAAAGTGTATGGTAAAAGTTATAATTGAAAGAATTAAGAGGGAAGACGGAGAATAGGATAGCAGATGAACAAGGAGGCTTTAGAAAGGTAGCGGGTGTGTGGACCAGTTGTTTACAGTGAAACATATAAGTGAACAGTATTTAGATAAGGCTAAAGCGTCTTTGTGGCATTTATGGATTTGGAAAAGGCGTATGACAGGGTGGATAGGGGCAATGTGGGCAGATGTTGCAAGTGTATGGTGGAGGAGGGAGTTACTGAAAGCAGTGAAGAGTTTTTACGAGGATAGTGAGGCTCAAGTTAGAGTATTAGAAAGAGGGAAATTTTTTCCCAGTAAAAAGTAGGCCTTAACAAGGGAAAAGTGTATGTCCCGTGGTTGTTTAATATATTTTTTGATGGGTTGTAAGAAAGTAAAAAGCGAGGGTCCTTGGCAAGAGGCGTGGAGTTAAAAGATAAAGAAACACACACAAAGTGGGAGTTGTCACAGCTGCTCTTTGCTGATGACACTGTGCTCTTGGGGGATTCGAAGAGAATTTTGCAGAAAATTGGGTGGATGAATTTGTTAGGGTGTGCAAAAGAAGAAAATTAAAGTGAATACAGGAAAGAGTAAGGTTATGGGGAATAACAAAAAGATTAGGTGATGAAAGATTGAATATCAATTGGGGGGAGAGAGTATGGAGGAGGTGAACGTATTCAGATATTTGGGAGTGGACGTGCAGGGGATGGGTCTATGAAAGTTTGGGGTTTGAATCATAGAATTGATGAGGGAAAAAGAGTGAGTGGTGCACTTAGGAGTCTGTGGAACAAAGAACTTGGCCCTTTGGAGCAAAGAGGGGAATGTATGAGGTAAGTTTTTACCAACGCTCTTATATGGGTGTGAAGCGGGGGTGATGAATGTTGCAGCGAGGAGAAGGCTGGAGGCAGTGGAGATGTCAGTCTGAGGGCAATGTGTGGTGTGATAAAATGCAGAGAATTCGTTGTTTGGAAGTTAGGAGGAGGTGCGGGTTTAAACCAAAACTGTTGTCCAGAGGGCTGAGGAAGGGTGTTGAGGGTGGTTCGGACATGTAGAGAGAATGGAGCGAAACAGAATGACTTCAAGAGTGTAAACAGTCTGTAGTGGAGGAAGGCGGGGTAGGGGGCGGCCTAGGAAGGTTTTGGGGGGAGGGGGTAAAGGAGGTTTTGTGTGCGAGGGGCTTGGACTTCCAGCAGGCATGCATGAGCGTGTTTGATAGGAGTGAATGGAGACAAATGGTTTTTAATACTTGACGGCTGTTGGAGTGTGAGCAAAGTAACATTTATGAAGGGATTCAGGGAAACGGCAGGCCGGACTTGAGTCCTGGAGATGGGAAGTACAGTGCCTGCACTCTGAAGGAGGGGTGTTAATGTTGCAGTTTAAAAACTGTAGTGTAAAGCACCCTTCTGGCAAGACAGTGAGGAGTGAATGATGGGAAAGTTTTTTTTTTCGGGCCACCCTGCCTTGGTGGAATCGCCATGTGATAATAATAAAAATATTACTTTTTTCCGAATTTTTGAGTTTCTAAATTCATTTCCAGTGAGTATGTTGTTAGTCATTTTGTGAGTGTTAGCCTTTAGTGATGACACAGAAAAAGTAATGATCACAAAGTCATGTTCGGTGTCGTAAGTTAGCTTTAACGCCATTAGGATACAAAAAAATTTATTTTTTAAATTTTTGAGGCCTAAATTCTTCCATAAGGGGCCGGTTTTGGGCCCGGATAAAAGTAAAAATGCCCAAATATTTTGGTTTTTTAAATGGGGGTTTTTGCAACAAATCATTGATTTCGTAGTTTTAAATTTCTTCCCCAAAACCAAAAGGGGGGGGTTGGCCCGCGGTTCCACCCCCCCGTGGAGGGTTTTTAAAACCCAAATTCCCCAATTTTCCAAACCCCCAATTTTTAAATTTTTTCCAAATTAAAACCCAGGCGTTTTTTTGGAAGGGTTTAAAAAAACCCCCCCCCCCCCCCCCCCCCCCCCCAAAACCCCACTGTGGGGGCGAAACTTTGTCAAAAAAACATACCTTATACGGTTTTGGGTGTTTTTTTTTCCCAAAGGGATTCAGATTTTCCTGTTAAGTCTCTCCATCAGGAAACCCCAGTCCTCGATGAACCCAAATAAAAAACAAGAAAAGTGCCTGGAAATCCTAAGAGCAGTTCTCAATGAACGGGAATCAAAAAAAGGGACTCAATCGGTCTTAGCGTTCCACGGAAAGTTTTTTATTCGCACTTTGTTAAGGAATGTTTTTTTAAATAACCTTCTTCACTCATTCCTAAAACCCCACGCGAAATGTACCCCTGATTTTTTCCCTTAGGAAAAGAAAAAATCCCTGGTGGCCCCTCGGGTACTCAATCACCGGGCTTACAGCTATATAAAGCCCTGAGGAAAACGATGGAAGGTTAAAAATTGTTTTCTTAGAAAACAAATGATAAAAAGCTACAACAATGGCTGAAAGGAATGGGAAGGGGTTGAAACTCGGGGGTTTGAAGTTTGATTCCAAGTACTAAAGCTAGAAAAACCGTATCTCGCCCTTGCTCACAGAAAAGGGCTGAAAAATCTACCAGGTAAAAACCCTTGAAAAATTTTTCCAATCTTGATTCCTACCCTCCTTTCTCATCTACGACGTCTGGACAAAAAAAGAACAGATAAAAACCAAATTATTTCTCGCCTGGACCCCCCCTGGATAGATCTGTCTTTCCAGGGACCCTTCATTCCCGGGAGATAAAATGGGGGGGCCTTTTTTATGAAAAAATCCAAAATTGCAAAGTTTCTGTAGCAAAAGGGAGGGGGCAGCAAACTGGAACTACACTCGGGTTTTAAGCCTTCTCAAAAAATCTCCCTTTATTTTTAGATGAATCATTCCTTGAATGACTCGAGTCTGGGGCAAGTTCATTCACCATAACAAAGCCAAAGAAAAAACCCAAAAAAAATCATTTTTAACCAAAAGAAATCGCTGGCCCCTACTGGGTTTCCCAAACCCCAAACCGTACCCCATTGATTGTCTAATAACAAATAAAAATCTTTAATGAACTAAGGGAGGGAACAACTTTCAAAACCCGCCAATAACTAAACCCTTTAAACCCAGGGTTGTCAAAACCTTCTTTAAAAAGGGTAGAGCAAAAAAGAAAAGAGAGAGAGAGAGAGAGAGGAAAAGAGAGAGAGAGAAGAGAGAAAGAGAACATTTTGGGGAGAGACAGTGAGAGAGAAAGCAGGAAAATGTTTAAAATGGGGCTCTACAGACTTTCTTTTAAAATTACTTTAAAAACCCAGGGTTTTGGGGAGGAAAAAAACTATTGAATGACATAGTTTCTACCCCAAACATTAGTAAAAGTTTTAAAAACCAAATCTTTCCTTAAAAAGTGAAAAATAAGCAAAATCAGTGATATTTAAGAGTTTTTTTTGATTTAAAAGTGGTTTGGGGAAGTTAGGGGGCCGGCAGACCTACGAGTTACGCCACTATTGCCTTCACAAATGACAAACCCAAAATTTAAAAACCTTTGGTGCTATGATTTTAGCAAAAATATGCCCATTTATAATACTTTAAAAAAAAAAATAATAATAAAAATTTTTCCTTTTTTTCCCCAGAAAATTCATTTTAGTAGGAAAAATTTATTAAAATGTGTTTAAAATTTTTGTAAAAGTACAGTGACTTAACAGCTGTAACATAGTGGGTCTGGGCTAACATCTTCCTGTAGTGAAAACGTGGGTAGCAAAAACAGGGTTTTTTTAATTTAAATGGGAAAATGAGAAAGGGAGGCAACACTCCCCCGCTTGGCCGGGCCACACCTGTCCTCAAACCTTTCCCACACACCCACCCCCCTTAAAACACCCCAAAGAAATCCCACCCCTCTCTCCTGTTAACTTCATTGTAAACTTTAAAAAGCCTCCTTTTGTGATGACTTCACCTCGCAAAATAGGAAGAATATCTTCGCTCTCGGCTATTTTTCCCATTTTTTACTGCGTGTTAGTGGTAGCAAAAAGGACAAAAAACTTGTTAAATTTAAGAAACTTCTTCCAACTACTGCCCACAGATGCATTCCAGAAGAGGAATTTGTTGTACCCAGGTAAAAATCTCAGAAAATTGAAGGAATCCATAATCCTGTGGTAATTGTAAACAAGCCTGGAGCTACTAGAGGAGGTTAGATTACCTCAGGCTCCTCTCCAAAATCAAGACTGCCCTCATGGCGTGTTGTAAAGTCGCAGCTAAATAATCCATCACAGGGAAGCACTTCATGACCCTCAACTTATTTTCCCTTAAAGCTATTGTAAAGGCCATGCAACTACACATCAAGGGGCTCACTGATGGGCCCACTTTTGACAAAAACGGGAAGCCCCACACTAAGCTCAGCTGTGGAATTCGCCCATGCAAGCTCCCAGTTAGAGGGAGCAAAACACTACTTAGAAATTCTAACACAATTCCCCTGACCACCACAGAGGAACAGATCTTTTCCCAGCAATAAGCAAGCTTGGACCGTTAATTCTCTACACTGACATCACTTTTTCAGCATTCCAATACACTAAGACAGCGCATACCATCTCTGATCCTACACCTGTCAGCACACATGAAGCACTGGCAGCAGTGCTTCATCGGCAAGTACTGAGTCAGGATTTTCTCCACCAGAGATTGGTGCAGTTAATAATCAGGGGACTATCATTGCACCTGAACAGCTGCTGCACCAAAGTACGAACAGCAGGGACACATCTGTCAGAACTGTACAGGGGTGTTGTAGAGGACGGTAGAGGACGTGAAGAGACGAGAGGAGAGAAAGACATCTACAGCCGCCTAACTTCCCCACCAACAGTCCCGGGAAAATGTTCATCAGATACACAAACATCAGGCTCGCCAGCAGCAGAACCTGCAAACAAATCTGAAACGAAGTACTGAAGGCACAACAATTAGGAATCCACCCTCCCAGGCACCTAGGCAGTGCTCTTGCTGTCACTGGAGGGTGCACACCACTAACAACTGCCTGTGAGATACCAAGTGCAATTACTGCCACAAGAAAGGATATCAGGAGGACCAGTGTCAGAAGAAGAAGGAGTTTGATAGAACCATCTGTTTAGAGGCCAAATCTTGGAACAAACCAGCAGGATCTCTGAATTGGTAAACACACTCACATGTCTCCCACTCAGCTACTCCTATATCAGCCCAGCAGGTGGTATTGTACCTTATACAAGACCACAGACCTACACCCCAACAGCTGCCTCAGTGCCCTACCTATCTCAAGGGCAGGCACCTTACACACCTTACACACCTGCCACCTCACGCTGACCACATCATGAGGAGCCAGTCTATCAGCATCCTGTCGGCCAGCATTATAGGTTTCATTGCCAGTGTTGAAGAGCTCACACACAGTTTTGTGAACACTCGATGTCCCGACATGATAGCTGTTGTTGAAACAATTTTGGACAACAGGACTCCAGAAAATTTTGCAAGAATTGCTGGCTACACCTCATGGATGAGAAGAGACAGGCAAGGGCAAGGAGGAAGTGCTGCTGTGTGCTTCTCTAGAAGTGTTCATGCCCAGCACATTGATGTTGCCATCCGTACTCATCTTGAAATGATATTCTTCAGGGTATGCATAAACACTAGTACCTATGTACTAGCATGTTCAATGTACAGACCTCAGTGGCAACATCAACTTCCTAATGGAAAAAGTGGAATCCCTTCTGCTCCAGCACACCTTTCAAAATATAATTGTTGGTGACCTCAACCAACATCTTATACAGAGGGACTTTAATGACCTTCTTGCGGTGTTTGACATAAGAAACTTTGTTGATTTCCCTACTTACATCTCTGGCTCCTCCCTTGACCCAGTAGCGAGTGATCTAGCAGAAGGTAGTCACTTGTCAGCGCCTGGTTTACGTTGGATCATTTTACCTTGAGGCTGTTTTTTACAACACTTAAGATCCCAACAGAACGAGATGACGAGTGCACCTGCACCACCTGGCTATGGGTGTTACAAATAACGCGATTTCTAATAAGCATAGAGATCTCCAGTGAATACTAGAAAGGACTGCCCTTCTAGCATCCGGCCTGTTACTGGGTTTTTGTAACAAGTAGTTAGTATCCTGGTCCATTTATCCATTAGATTCAATAGTGCTTCAGGATTACAACTGGTAGGCTACTAACTAAAGAAATTAAAATATAATAAGTTTATTAATAAAAAGGTTGTCTAGGCATATATTATGAAAGTAAATTAAAGTAATCAAAATAATAATAATCACTTCTCTCGTGTACAGTAGTATTGTGCTTAAGGCACATATCACATCTTTATGGCTTTTAAGTACCGTCTGGTACATTGTTAACATTTAATAACATAATACAATTATATACAAGTAAGTTTGTGTGTATGTGTGTAAGTGCTCTAAGTAGTTCGCTAGACTCAGCTAGACTTAACCAGTGACTGACTATAAGTCCTCACATAAACTAACTTCTTGACTAACCTGGCAATCAGAACAGCTTGCTTGAACAATAAAGCAACTGATAAGCCGAACAACAGTATAAGCAACAGAGACAGAATCAGGAACAAGGAGATAATATAACGACACTAAGTAGGGACCATCAGCAGATCCTCCACAAAAGTCACAAAACTCCCATACTACTGAATCTAAGTTCAGCATTACAAAATCCCCGACTGTGACAGTACACAGATACCAGTACAAATTAGGTCAGAAGCTACAGCTCAGGACCTGAGTTTCTCAGAGTGTCTATGCGACACACAACCTCAGTACAACGTCGAAAATCACTAAGTCTAGACTATGTTCTGTGAACAGAGTTACATAGAACCAACAACAAGAAAGCGACAGAGACGATCTTCCAATAAGGACCCACAAGGGAGAGGAGTAGAGGGACCTCTTGCTAGAAGCACTTTCAACCAGCAAAAGCCTGGTGCAGGCCAGGCAGATTACTCCAAGCGAGGTGTGATCACCCCCCCCCCTGATCATGTGACTCTCCGTGGACTGCTGCGGCCTAGCAGCACACAAGCCGGCAGCGTAATGAGCAGAGGAAAAACACAGTAGTTGGACAATGCTGTCAGCTACTTAACACTCGAACTATGAGCACTGAATAATATATAAATGTTACATCCTACCTAATAATATAACTAAGTCAAATAATAATATAAAGCAATATATTTACGATTTAGCTAATATCGCAAATATAAGCAATATAAAATTATATGAACAGGCAATATACATTATATACATTGTGACCCGTTCAGGGGTCGCAATAATGGGAAAGAGGAAATTGGTCAGCCCTTTGCTCTGAGCTCGCCACAACCGATTGGAATGCTCTTCTCCAAGGGGATGTTGACAACCAAGTGAAAGCCTTCACTGGACACATTCCTAATCTACAAGAAGAACACTCTTCACAGGCAGTAGGTGACAAAGCCTACAGATCAACCTTGGTTTGGCTTTCATTGATCACTTAGCACCTCTAACTCGCATCTTTCAGCACTGCCTAGTACAGTGTAAATGGCCTTTTCTTGGAAGAACAAATGAAACTCGTCACAAAAAGAGTAGAGCAGGATCAAACTACAGACCAGTCACCTCTGTCCCAATCACTGCAAATCCTTGAGACAATATCTCAAGACAAATGACAGTTTTTGACACCACTCACACTTTGACCATCAATATGGCCTGGAAATTACTCGCTTCGTCTGTGATAACCCTCCACAAATGGACATCACTGGATGAACTAAAGAAGTGTTTGGTAGCACTGGACATTCTGGTGCTTCAACCGAGAGTGATCATGTCCGAGGATCTCACCTTCAAGGACCATAACATTGTATCAATCGCATTTTGCTAGAAAATGACAGGATGGATATTGAGAACCTTAAAAACTAGGAAATGCCAAGCCCATGATGACACTCTTCAGGTCACTTGTTTATCTAGCTGGAATATTGCTGCACACAACAGCACCTTTCAAGGCAGGTAAAATTGCTGACCTAGAAAATGAACAGAGAACCTTCACAGTGCGCATAACGGAGATAAAACACCTCAGTTACGGGGAGCGCTTGAGGTTCCCTTAACCTGTATTCCCTGGAACGCAGGCGGAGAGATACATGATCTATACACCTGGAAAATCCTAGAGGGACTAGTACCGAACTTGCACACGAAAATCACTCACAAACGAACAAAAGACTTGGCAGACGATGCAACATCCCCCAATGAAAAGCAGGGGTGTCACTAGCACGTTAAGAGACCATACAATAAGTGTCAGGGGCCCGAGACTGTTCAATTGCCTCCCAGCATACATAAGGGGGATTACCAACAGACCCCTGGCAGTCTTCAAGCTGGCACTGGACAAGCAACTAAAGTCGGTACCTGACCAGCTGGGCTGTGGCTCGTACGCTGGTTTGCGTGCAGCCAGCAGTAACAGCCTGGTTGATCAGGCTCTGATCCACCAGGAGGCCTGGTCACAGACCGGGCCGCGGGGGCGTTGATCCCCGGAACTCTCTCCAGGTAAACTCCAGACCCTCTTTGCAAAACTGCAAGCATTGCGAACTGCAGGCTCTTTGCTATGCCTCCTCAGTGATTACCTTCATGGTAGATCTCTAAGGGTAGTTCTCAATGGAACAGAATCAGTAAGATATCCTATTGGGGCAAGTGTTCCACAAGGAATTGTGCTGGGATCATTGTTATGGAATATCTACTTCAATGACCTTCATCTCATCCCAGAATCCCATGCACATGCAGACGACTGTACACTGAAATTTACTTACCCAAGAGAAGAAGTGCCAGCAGCTCTTAGCTACATCAATCACCAGCTAAGAGTTATATCAGCTTGGGGAAACCGATGGCAAGTAACATTTGCACCTAAGAAAACACAAATGATGATGGTCTCTAGGCACCATCATGGTAATGTCGGAGCAGCAGTAAATATGAATGGGAGCGTGTTGGTACCTGGGGAAGATGTTGATATCCTTGGGGTGAAATTTGACTCCAAACTGATTATGAAGAACCACGTTGTAAATCTTGCAAACAAGGCAGCCAGGAAGCTAACAGCACTTCGACATATCTCGCATCTGCTTGACAGCAGGTATTACAAGATTCTGTATGAGGAACAAGTACACTCACACCTTGAGTATTCTCCACTTTCTTCGTTTGCCGCCCCCCCCCCCTCTCATCTGCGACTGCTTGACAGAGTAGAGAACAGAGCAAGACGTCTCATCTCTCGCCTGTACCCATCCTGGATAAATCTGTCATTTCAGCAGAGCCTTCAACACAGGAGGGATGTGGGTGGCCTTACTGTTATGTACAAGGCCAACATTGTCACAGTCCACTTCGAGGACAGCAAGAAGCAAGCTTCTATACCACAAGACGGGCAGAAAGCAGCAACTTCACTCTGGCTGTACCCTACTCCAGAACATAACTTCATCTGAGATCATTTATCCCCAGGATGACTCGAGTCTGAAACAAATTTGTACAGCATTATGATGTCAACGAGATAAAGTCAGTTGATCAGATGAAAATGCTGGCCCACAGAGAACTCAAAATTCATCCTGTTCCCTACCTGTATGTTTCACAACAATAAAAATGCTTTCAAATGAGCTGATGTAGGTAACAGCTCTTAGCTTGTCAATAAAGTTAGGAATCCTAAACTTGTAAATAGCTTATCAATAAAGCTAGGGATCCTTAACCTAACCTTGTCAAACCCTATGTAAGAAAAACATAAAAGAGAGAGAGAGAGATTGGGAGTGAGGGAGGGAGGGACAGAGATATATGGGGAGAGGAGGAGGGAGGAGAGAGAGAGAGAGAGAGAGAGAGAGAGAGGAGAGAGAGAGAGGGGAGAGAGAGAGAGAGAAGAGAGAGAGAGAGAGAGAGAGAGAGAGAGAGAGGGAGAGAGAGAAAGAGATGGGGAGGGAAAGAGAAAGAGAGAGGAATATTATCACCTCTGAGACGCGTAAACTAACCAATAAAAATAGCAGTACGAGAGAGGAGCGAGGCAATGAGGTCCTAGGTAATACGATGTCGCAAGTGAGCACTGACTGAGTCTGCTGCGATAGTCTGTGACGCATAACCCTTCCTACTTCGATGTAACTGAGATTATACAGCGCTAACAAAGGGTTATCAAGGACCTGCCTCAGAGTTCTGATGATATCTTAAGTTATACCATCCTCTCCAGGGGTGCTTGAACGACCTTTATTCATTGCATTATCTAATTCATACTCAGTGAAGTGGCAGTCACTCTTATCAGTATTCTGGCTACATATTTTACATATTTTACGTAGCCCCAAAACGTCAGTGAAATACTGAGCCCGTATATTTTGCTGGCCCAAGTGTTGCACCTAGGAAAATTATTTTACGCACATCTATGCACACTAACCCACATACATTCCCCAACTCAATTACAGACATGTATACATACATACCTACACACTCACACCTCTAAACACTCGCCTACAAGTATGTCAGGCCAAGTATATCACAGGAGGTAAACATGTCTGGCAAACTTAATGAACGGCATTCAAGTATCTAACACAAGAGCCTTTAAGGACATGCGTTATATACATATACTGGGTCCTTATTGTCAGTGGATAGGTTTATGAAGGATGATCTTAACCATAGAATTGATGAAGGGAAAGAGGCGAGTGGTGTATTGAGGTATCTGTGGAAACAAAACACGTTATCCATGGAGGCAAAGAAGGGAATGTCCGAGAGTATACTGGTACCAACACTCTTATATGGGTGTGAAGCTTGGGTTGTAAATGCTGCAGCGAGGAGGCGGCTGGAGGCAATGATTTATCTAAGGGCAATGTGTGGTGAAAATATTATGCAGAGAATTCGTAGTATGGAAATTAGGAGGTGTGGAGTTACTAAAAGTATTAGTGAGAGGGCTGAAGAGGGGTTGTTGAGGTGGTTTGGTCATTTAGAGAGGATGGAACAAAGTAGATTGACTTGGAGTGTGTATAAACCTATTGGGGAAGGAAGGCGGGGTAGAGGTCGTCCCCGAAAAGCCTGGAGGGAAGGGGTAAAGGAAGTTTTGTGGGTGAGGGGCTTGGACTTCCAGCAAGTGTGCGTGAGTGTTTTAGATAGGAGTGAATGGAGACGAATGGTTTTTGGAACCTGACGAGCTGTTAGAGTGTGAGCAGGGTAATATTTTGTGTAGGGATTCAGGGAAACCGGTTAGACGGACTTGAGTCCTAGAAATGGGAAGTACAATGCCTGCACTTTAAAGGATGGGTTTGGGATGTTGACAGTTTGAAGGAATATCTAAATTGTCGTATCTGGACGCCTCTGCAAAGACAGTGATTATGTATGATTGATGGTGAAAGTGTTGAATGATGAAAGTTTTTTGTTTCTTTTTTATTATTTTTTCCCTTTTTGGGGCACCCGGGCCTCGTGGGAAACTGCCGACGTGTTTTAAAAAATAAATAAATAAATAAATTTTATATAAAAGTATATATATATTTTATATATATATATATATATATAAAATTATTAAAATATATACATATATATATATATAATGGGCCCTGCCGAATATGTAAAACTGGTCAATTAGCAAGAACTTATTTAAAATTAAGTCCTTTCTAAAATTTTTCTTAACGTTTAAAGAAATTTTTTTTT
>NW_026464823.1:0-13683 GCF_026875155.1 Cherax quadricarinatus
AGTTTTAGATGCATGATCTTATTTTTTGGTGTTTGGTGATTAGTTTTGATAGTGAGGTAAAATGTTTGGGAATGGTGATCGGTTTTTGTGTGAATAAATTTAAAAATGGGGGGTTTTTGTGATCTTGGTTTGGGGATATAAAATCGGTAATCGTTTTTGGATTAGTGTTCTTAGAAAAAAGTAGGTACAACGGGTTTGAAAAAGGGGGGTTAGGGTGATGTTACCAACCCCCAAAAGAAACCCCAAGGGAGTGGACGTCAGGAGGTGACCCGTCGGCCTGTGAGTGAGAATCGTGTTTTGGGGTAGTGGGTGAGTCGTTTAGTTATTGTCAAATATGTTTTTTTTTTTGTGTGTGTGTGTGTGAAATTTTTAAAAAAAATTATTGTTTTCTGTGATTTTGGATTTGAGGTAAGTGAACAGGGGTGATTGTATTGGTGTTGTTTTTTTAAATTGTGTGTATAAGATATGTTTTCATTTGAGGTGATCAGTAAAAGGGTTTTTTGCGTAAGGTTTGTGTTCATGCTTTTTTTTTTTGCCCCAAATGGGGAGGGAGTTCTGGTTATAGTGATTTGGGGGGATTTCTAAAAAAGATGTTAGAGGGTGATTTTTAAACTTAGTTTCTGGGTTTTTGACGGTGATTGGTTATTCATGGTGTTTTTGGTAAAATCAGTAGTGTTTTTTTGGGAGTTTGGGAGGGTTTATGGTGTTTTTTTTTGAAGGTTTTCAAATGATGTGCAGATTTTTTTTGAAAAATCATGGTGTCAGATTTGGGTTTAAAATTTTAGTCGTTTTTAGGTTAGGTTAAAGGTTAGGTTAGGAAAAGTTAGGTTAGGTTATTTTAGGTTGGGTTAGTTGGGTTTAGGTTGGGACGGGTTAGGTAGGTTGGGTTGGGTTTGGGTTGGTTTCGGTAGGTTAGGTAAGGTTAGGTTGGGTTAATTAGGTAGTATTCGAGGGTTTGAGGTTAGGTTAGGTTGGGGTAGGTTAGGTTGGGTTGGGTTTAGAGGTGTTTGATGGAGTTAGGTTGGGTTGGTTTATTGGTTTGGTTAGGATAGGGGGTGATTGAGGAGTTAGTTAGTTCGGTTAGGTGGGTATTTTCGGTTAGGTGGGGTTTAGGTTAGGTTGGTTTGGGTTTAGGTTAGGTTGGGTTTTTAGGTTAGGATAGACATTGGGTTGGAAAGAATGATTTTCTCCCTTGGATGTTACCCTTTACAGGGCTCCTGTCTGCCCTGAGTTGACGAGGGTTTGTTCTACCTTGGGTGTGAAGCGCATTACCCCATGTGTTGGGGTGCCCCACAAGGGGTCTCCAAGCGGGGACATGTTTATTGGAAAAACGGTAAATATTTTACCATTGAGGGGTTTTTTACCAACAAAAATAATTTTTCGTTTACGATAAATTTTTTCAAAATAATTTGGAAATATCAAAAAAGGGGTCGTTCAAAGAAATTCTGGATACCTAATGTATTTTGGAATGTTCCAAAATTTTTTAGGTTGGGTTTAGGATAGGTCGGCTAGGTTATTGGGTAGGTTAAGTGGTTTTGGGTTTAGGTTAGGTTGGGTAGGTTGGGTTTAGGTTAGGTTAAGTTGGTTAGGCAGGTTAGGTTAGGTTGGTTTGGGTTTTGGTTAAGTTAGGTTATTTAGGTTAGCTAGGTTGGTTAGGTAAGGTTGGGTTAGGTTAGGTTGGTTAGGTTGGTTGGGTTGGGTTGGGTTAGGTTGGAAAATTAGGTTAGGTTGGGCTAGGGTTGGGGGATGTGTGTGGTGTGTCTGTGTGTGTGTGGGGGGGGATGGGGGATTGGGTGATGTGGATTTGGGTTTGTTGTCGAACTAGAGATCCCGAAAAGACGTTAAAAAGTGGGTTTTTTTTTTGGATTTTTTCTGTGTAGTGTGGCCCCTTATTAACTTTAATGAACAAAAAAGGTTTAAAACGAGAAAAAAAAATGGGGGGGGTTTGTGGGGTTGTGACTTTTGATGAAAATTAGATAAAACGAAAAAAAAATTGTGGGTTGTGGGTGTTGGGGATGGGGGTTTTTGATCTTAGTTTATGGGATTTTGGGGTGTTTTGAGTGTATTCATGGTTTTTTGTATTCTGGTGTATTTGGGAGTATAAAAGGGTTTTTTTGGAAGTGTTTCATGTTTTTTGGAAATGTAAAAGGTGTTAAAAGGGTTTTTTTGAGTGTGTTCAAATGTTGTTTTTTTAAAGGGTGATTGGGGGTGTTAAAGGGTGTTTTGAAGGTGTTCGAAGGTGTTTTGGGGTTTATTCAAAGGGTTTTTTGGTGTGTTCAAATGATTATGAGAGTGTTTTGATGTGATAAAAGGGTTTTTTGAAGGTTTTCAAAGGTGTTTTAAAGGGTGTTAAAGGGGGTGTTTTGATGTGTTAAAGGGTGTTTGAAGGTGTTGAAGGGTGTTTTGTTTGAATTCAGCGGTTTTTAGTAGAAATCAGGGTGTATTGGGAGTACTCAAAGGGTTTTTTTTAAAAAGTTTTTATGTTTTTTGGGAAAATTTTCAAAGGGTTCAAGGGTTTTGAGTGTGTTCAAAGTTGTTTTTTTGAGGGATAAAGGGGTGTTAAAGGGGGTTTTAAAGGGGTTTTCAAAGGTGTTTTGAGGTTTCAAAGGGTTTTGAGTGTGTTAAAATGATTTGGAGTGTTTTAAAAGTGCCCAAAGGGGTTTTAAAGGTGTTCAAAGGTGTTTTGAAGGTTTAAGGCTGTTTTGAGTGTGTTCAAGGGTGTTTTGAATGTGTTGAAGGGGTTTTTTTGATTAAATTTAGCGGTTTTTTTTAGTAGTATTCAGTGGTGAAATTTGGGGAAAGTACTAAAATTGTTTTTTTTTGGATGTTTCAGTTTGATTGGAAATGTTCAATGGTGTTTTTGAAGGTATTCAAATTTTTTTGAAGGTTTTAAAAGGTGTTTAAAAGGGTTGAAGGGTGTTTTGATAAATTAGCGGTTTTTATATTCGTGGGTAATTTGGGGAGTACTAATTTTTTTGGAAGTGTTCAGTGTGTTTGGAAATGTAAAAGGGGTTTTAAAAGGTGTTTTGGTGTGTTTAAAAAGATTAGAGAGTTTTTTTAAATGTGTTCAAAGTGTTTTGAAGGTGTTAAAAGGGGTTGTTTTGAGGCTTTCAAAAGGTTTTTTGATGTGTTCAATTTTTTATAGAGTGTTTTGAATGTTTTTCAAAAGTGTTTTTGAATGTTAAAGAGTGTTTTGAAGGTGTTCAAGGGTGTTGAAGGTTTTTAAGGGTGTTTTTGTTTAAATTTCAGCGGTGTTTTAGTAGTATTCATGGGAAATTTGGGGTACTCAAATTTTTTTTTTTTTGGGAAGGTTTCAGTGTTGATTGAAATGTTCAATGGGTTTTTAAGGTATTAAAGAGTTTTTTTAAAGGTGTTAAAGGGGTTTTTGAGGTTTTAAAGGGTGTTTTGATTGAATTCGCGGTGTTTTAGTATTCAGGGGTTGTATTTGGGGTACCAAATGGGTTTTTGGGAAAATGTTAAAAGGTTTTTTTGAGTGTGTTCAAATGTTTTTTTTTTTGAAGGGATAAAGGGGGGTTTCAAGGTGTTTTAAAGGGTTAAAAGGGTTTTTTTGGGCTATTCAAGGTGTTTTGAGTGTGTTCAAATGATTAGAGAGTGTTTTGAATGTGTTAAAAGGTTTTTTTGAAGGTGTTCAAGAGTGTTTTGAGGTGTTCAAGGGGTTTGAAGGTTTGAAGGTGTTTTGATTAAATTTCGCGGTGTTTTAGTAGTTTTAGGGGTGTAATTGGGATATAAAATTTTTTTTTTTTTTTTTAAGTGTTTCAGTTTTGATTGGAAAGTTCAATGGTTTTTTTGAGGTTATTAAAAGGTTTTGAAGGTTTTTCAAGGGTGTTTTTTTTGGAATTCAAAGGTTTTTTTGAAGGTGTAAAAATGAAAGAAGTATTTATAAGGGTGTTCAAATGATGTGCAAGAGTATTATGAAGGTGTTCGGGGAGTATTCAGAGGTGTTTTTTGGGGGTTTCGAATATGTTTTGTGAGTATTCAAAATGATTTATGAGTGTTTTGAAGAGTTCAAAGTAAAAGTGCTTATTTAATTCGTAATAAAAAAATTGTGAGATAATTTTAAAGAAAAAATGGATGTAAGCGATGTGGTGACTTTCTAAAGCATGGTCCCCTTAAAAATTTAAAACTAAAAGGGTTAAAACGGAAAAATTGGGGGTTATGAGTGAAAAAGTGAGGGTTGGTTGGAGTGTGAGGGTTGGGGGGTGGGGGGGGAGGTTCTTCGTGGGGGAGGACCTGAGATGAAAAATTTAAAAAAGTCTGATTGTTTGTAAAGAAAGTGGGGATTAAAGAAAAAATGTCCTTTCTGGTACGTGTCCCCCTTTTTAAAATTAAAAAATCCAGATTAGCCGGTGCGCGTGAGTCATGCATGTTCCCTATTATCTTGAAAGAACTAAAAGGACCGACCTGATTCAACCCGTGTGCGCGTGGTCCTTTTTTGTTCATTTAACTTAATATAGGAATACGACCGCCGATAAACGCTTTTTTTTAGTTCATTTTAAATTAATGAGAGGAAACTTTAGTTCATTTGATTAATGGCGGAAACTTTTAGTTTTTAAAATAAAAAGGGGGAAAATTTTAGTTATTTGATTAATGAGAGGAAACTTTTAGACCCGAGAAGCATCCCCCATAGGAGGAGTCTATTTTTGAATGCTTACCCCCGAGGGGGGATTCCAAAAAAATTTGATCCCAGGGGAAAATTTTGAAAACCCCTAGGAGGGAATCCCAAAAAAATTGGGATTATCGAGAAAAATTTGAGGTTGGGGGGGGGGGTGAAAGTGGGAGGGGTAATCCCAAAAAATTTTATCCCAAAGGGGATCTAAAAAATTCAAAAACCCCTAGGGGGGGAATCCAAAAACTTTATTATCGGAAATTTTTGGGATTTTGGGGGGGTGAAAATGGGGGGGGGGGGAACCTTAAAAAAATTTATTAGGAATGGAGTCATGGTATTGTCGAGAAAATTTTGGGGTGAAAGTTTGGGGGGGGTAAACCAAAAATTTGATCCAAGAGATGGAGAATTTCGAAAAAACCCCTAGGGGGGATCCCCAAAAAAATTGATCCCGGGGGATGGAAATTTTGAAACCCCCATAGGGGGGAACCAAAACTTGTTTTTTGGAAATTTTTGGGATTGGGGGGTGAAAGTGAGAGGGGGAACCTCAAAAATTTGATCAGGAGATGGAGAAACCCCCATAGGGGGGAATGCAAAAAATTTGGGAAAAATTGAAAATTTTTTTGGGGAGGGGGGTGGAAGGGGGGGCAATCCAAAAAAACCCCGATCCAAAGGGGATGGGAGCACAAGAAAATGAAATTCAAAAAAAAAATTTGAAAAAATCGGAAAAAAAATTCGAGGGCGGGGGCGATCCGGGCGACGCTGCAGAAGGCGCACGAAGGCGCGGGGGCTCCGAAAAGGGGGCGGGCGGGCGGCGGGCGGGGGGGGCGCGCGGGCGGGCGCGCGGGCGGGGGGGCGCGCGGGCGGGGCGCGGGGGGCGCCCGGGGGGGGCCGGGGGGGGGGTCGCGAGGGGGGGCGTGGGGGCGGGGGTACTGGTTGGGGGGGGTCAAGGGGGAGGTAGTCCGAGGGGGAGGGCAGGTCAAAAGAAAAAACACCAGGGTGAAAAGGGACCCCCAGTGCTGGTCCTAGACCGGATACACCGCCGGTAAAGGCCTGGGCCGGATACAGTCTTTGGGCCCCTAAACGGGGTAAGTTGTAGAAGCCCCAAACATCACCTCGTGTTATTAAGGGCCACACCAAAAAATTTGTTAAAAAGGCATTAGGGGGGCTTTCCTAAGGGCTAAAAAGAAAAGGAAACAGAGGGGAAAAAAATACTTTTTGCTTTCAACGCCCAACAAGAGGCCCTTCAACCTGAAAAAAAATGGGCCTTAAAAAAAATATTATTTTAGAGGATAAGAAGTACAAAGCAATTTTTAAAAAAAACTTGAAAAAAATTTCTCCTTACACAAAAGGAGCAAAATTGGAACGAAAAGCCAAAACCAGGTTTTAGCGGGAAAAGACGGGGAAAATCACAAAAACGTAAAGGTTCAACCAACACGAGATTTTTGGAAAAGACAAAATAGACAGGAAGGCGGGAAAAGGGCGGGGGAACACCAAAGGTTGGAGACCCACAAAGGAAGGAGGGAAAAAGTCAAGGGACCAACCCAAAAGGTGGAAAAGGCATTCCCCCGTGAAGGGGGAAACCTTGGGCCACTAACCCAAAAATTAAAACCTCCCCTGAAAAAAAAACCTTTTTTTTAAAAATACCTAGGGTATAGAAAAAATAAAAGTAGTTTCCATTTTAAAAAAAGGAGACAAAAAAGAGACACTAAACTACAGACCAGTGTCACTGATGTGTATAGTATGCAGAGTCATGGGGAAGATTATCAAGAGGAGAGTGGTGGAACACCTGGAACGTAACAAGAGTATAAGCGACAACCAGCGCAGATACATGGAAGGTAAATCCTGTGTCACAAACCTTCTGGAGTTTTATGATAAAGTAACAAAAGTAAGACACGAGAGAGAGGGGTGGGTTGATTGCATTTTCTTGGACTGCAAGAAGGCCTTCGACACAGTTCCTCACAAGAGATTAGTGCAGAAATTAGAGGATAAGGCGCTAATAACGGGAAGGGCACTGCAATAGATCAGAGAATATCTGACAGGGAGACAACAACGAGTCATGGTGCATGATAATATATCACAGTGCGCACCTGTGACGAGCGGGGTCCCACAGGGGTCGGTCCTAGGACAAGTGCTATTTTTGGTATATGTAAATGACATGATGGAATGAATAGACTCAGAGGTGCCCCTGTTCGCAGAAGATGTGAAGTTAATGAGGAGAATTAATCAGATGGGATCAGGCAGGACTTCAAGGGAGACCTGGACAGGCGGGAAATCTTGACAGGATGGACACCGGGCTTTTCGAATTTAAACCCAGCCAAATGCAAATTTCATGAAGATCGGAGAAGGCAAAAAGGGACCGCAGACAGAGTTTAGGCTAGGTGGCCAAAGACTGAAACCTCCCTATAGGAAAAAGATTTTGGGGGTGAGTTTTTTTCCGGAAGCACACATCAACCAGATAAATGCTGCAGCATAGGGGCGCCTGGCAAACCTGAAAATAGTGTTTCGATACCTAAGTAAGGAATCTTTCAAGACACTGTACCCGTGTACGTCAGGCCCATACTGGAGTATGCAGCACCGTTTCGAACCCACACCAAGTCAAGCACGTTAAGAAATTAGAGAAAGTGCAAATGTTTGCGACAAGGTTAGTTCCAGAGCTAAGGGGAATGTCCTACGAAGAAAGGTTCAGGGAAATCGGCCTGACAACACTGGAGGACAGGGGGGTTAAGGGAGACATTAT
This sequence comes from Cherax quadricarinatus, assembly GCF_026875155.1. NCBI lineage: Eukaryota > Metazoa > Arthropoda > Malacostraca > Decapoda > Parastacidae > Cherax > Cherax quadricarinatus. The sequence continues at coordinate 7,365 of NW_026464823.1, forward strand.
AACGACATACAAAATACTGCGTGGAATAGACAAGGTGGACAGAGACAGGATGTTCCAGAGATGGGACACAGAAGCTGAAGACTCAGATGAGTCACAGGGATGTTAGCAAGTATTTCTTCAGTCATAGAGTTGTCAGGAAGTGCAACAGTCTGGCGAGTTATGTAGTGGAGGCAGGTACCATACACAGCTTTAAGACAGGTATGATAAAGCTCATGGAGCAGGGAGGCAACTAGTCGTTCAGTGAAGAGGCGGGGCCAGGAGCTGAGTCTCGACCCCTGCAACCACAATTAGGGGAGTACAATTAGGCGAGTACACACTAATGGAAAATCTGATTTTTTTTCTAAGGAGGATACATATATGTTGAAAGTAGGGAGAGAGAGAGTGGAAAGAAGATGGAAGAAGAGATTTTAGTCTATCTGGAGGTCGCTCCGAGATCAGCGCTCCCTCGGCCCAGTCCTTGTCCAGGCCTCGCAATGGATCAAGGCCTGATCATACAGGCTGTTTACTGCTGAACACAGCAATTCAACGTACGAACCACACCCTGGCTAATAAGGAACTAGACAGATCCCTTAAGTCATCCAGGGTCAAATTGGTAATTATCCTTATGTGCGTGGGAAGATTTGAACAGTCATGGACACAGACAATTATTGTGTCTACCCTTAGTACACTCAAGGCACCCCAGGTTTTCATTAGGAGTGTGTTGCAAACCCTCCTCCAAGTCTTTGCTTACGTAGGGAATGATTCTGTGTGGTCTTTGAAACCAGATCTAATAAGATTTTCCAGGTTTAGATTATAATGTATTTTCTCCTCTGCATTCCCGGAGTACAGGTCAGAGACTTCAGACGTTCCCAGTAATTAAGGTACTTGATTATACTTATATGGGCACTGAAAGTTCTCTGTACATTGTTTAGATATACGATTTCACTTGCCTTTAATGGGTTTGTTAATGGACAGTAGTAGTCCAGCCTAGAGAGAACAGACTTATAAAAAAATTATTGGCATGCCGTCCCCTTTTTTTGACAGTTTTATCATTTTCCTCGCAGATGTGAGTGACACTGTGATCCAGCAAAGTGACATCCTCAAAATTAATATTCTGAAGTCCATCACATCAGGCTTTTCACTATTGTGTGGGTTTGAGTTTCAAATATACTCCATTCTAGCTATTATTGCCTTTAATTTTTTCCATAACAGAATAAATTAAATTTGTCCTCACTGAACACTATTGTTATTTTTTGGCCCACTGGGAAAACTTGGTTTATACCCTTGGGGATTTACAGTATCATGAAGGATGACACCCATGCTAATTCTAGTATCATCTCTAGTAATCTGTTTGTACTCATTGGTATTGATGGAGTAGCTACTAGGCCACTGCTAGGTGGCCCGATAGCTATCAGTTTCTTCTTTTTTCTCTCTCTCTCTCTTTTAAAGTTTTTTTTTTTGTTGTGAAGTGATAAAAAAGTGAAGATTGAACATCGCTGGCGTTAGAGGGGTACAGGCTGCCATAATTATATTTATCTTTATCCTGCAATTCGCTGAAGAACTAAATCAGTCATGGGGACTAGAAAAGGCGAATGGGACGATAGCACCGTTGACAGTGAAAGTACAACAGTTGCCATCCTACCAGAAACGTAAATATCACTATCGCCGCAAGGTATAGCGACACTGCATATCAAAAAAAAAAAAAAAAAAAAAAGTGGGACACAGCTCTTATAGTGGCGCTACTAACTGGCGATATCCAAACTAATCCAGGACCTCAAACTATGGTACAGAACAGGTAGATAAGTGACTGTGATACTGACGGTCTAGTAGCTAGGAATGATAACCTTAACTCTCGGACACCACCAGACATATGTACACACACTACTAGGGTATGAAAGAAGAACAGTAAATATAACTTATGTAAAATATGTAAGGTGTGTGTGCATAATGGATGTGTTCGATTATGGTAATGATACCAGATTTCATTTTGTTTGTAACAAATGCACTTTGGCACAGTTACCCTTTAGAAGTGATGACATGGATTTACGTATTTTTAATATAAATGACTCCTTGCCATATATTAATGACTATGGGTTTTTTTTTTTAAATTTAAAAAAAAAAAACAGGTCTTCACTTTATTCATGTCAACGCAAGATCACTTTTTCCAAAATTGGCAGAGATTAGCATTCTAGCTAACATAACTAGGGAGGCAGTTACATTCATCTCTGAATCCTGGTTGGATGATACGGTGACTGACGACCAGGTCAAAATAGAAGGTTACAATATAAAACGCTTAGATATGAATAGAAAAATTGGTGGGGTATATGCCGACATACGAAATGACGAAATGAAGTGCTGCTTCCCAAGACCAAACCTATCTTAGTGCGAACTAGTTACCGTTCTCCCACCCAGGACCAGTTCCAAGAAAACTTTTCTAGAGTCTTGTCTGGACTTGAGAACAATTGTGAAACAGTAATACTGGGAGACTTCGATATCTGTTTTCAACAGCAAAATAACGGGCTATGTAAAAGTTATCAACAAATTCTAGGTTTAAATAGTTACACTCAACTAATTAATGCACCAACTCGGATCACAGTTCTCAGCCACCCTAACTGACCACATACTTTGTAACCGCTCTGAGAACATTAGTCAGTCAGGCGTCATTACCACAGGCCTTAGTGATCATTTCATCATTTACTGTGGAAAATTGCATTTATCTGAATGTATCATTATGTACATAACAGTAAATGAACAAAGATAATTATTATTTATCAGTTAGACAAGTAGGAATCTGGGACACCTAGGTCGCAAAAAATGTCCCCCTTCGATACCTACCACTGTCATATCCACAAGTTGCTCTGGACTTATTAATTACAAATTAAATATACATCACCAGGAATTCTGGTAAATATATAAATTTGTGGACTGTATACTAAAAATAATAAATGATTATATATATACACATATACATAACAGAAAGAGAATATCTTAATATCACTCGCCAATTTGACTGGAGATTACTGTGTATCATACTCAAAATAACCTCACTGTCTATCTATGAAAATAACACTGGCCAGAGTTACTACATAACAGACTTATCTGAGGTTCCTGGAGTTGTCCTTTCCAGTCGCCTGATATCTCAAGTCATGCAGGAATGCACATCCAACAATTTCGCCTCCTATTTGAGAGGTGTCAGCCCAATTTTACCCTCTATAGCACGAAAATTCTTAACATTCCATCAACGTTTCTAATCCAAATTCAAACAACAATGGCAAGTGTGTCTGCGCAGGCGCAGCTTCTTCCCATTTTTTATAACATAAATTTTTATTAAATACAGGACGGCCATCTATTTACATATAACTACTGTATTTCTGGAAAATATATACAGTATTTTCCACACTGCGGCCGGGCGGACTTCGTTGCTAAACGACTCACATTGCTCATTTGGCAATGGTGGAGGACCTGGGTACATATAGGATCTGGCATCCACACGGCGACATATTACACAAGATTTAATCACCCTTTCTACACTTTACCATCCTTGTGGAATCCAGAAAGTTTCCCTAATACAATTTAAGGTATCTTGTACCCCACCATGCATTACATTCTTATGGGCATTTAAAACTATTAAATTTGTTAGATGATGAGTTTTTGGGCAGTAAGATAGGGTTTTTAGCATAATCACCCAATTCAGCATTTTGTAACCTACCTCTGCACCTAATTACATTGTTCTCTAAATACAGCCCCAATTTCTCTATTATGGAACCTTTCACAATTTTTCTATCATCAATTTAATCTCATTTCCATAGATTTCTTCTTGTACCCTCTTTATCCAATATTCAAGAGGATGTGAAAAATTATATGAAATATTCATCTTGTTTAGAAATTTAAACACCAACTTAGTTACATTGATTAGTTTGGGTAAAGAAGAATACCTATTTATATCAATGGCTAAGGGAGGAAAAACTATTGGAGCGGTGGTCACAGTAATTTCAACAGGAGCAATATACGCCTTTTGTACAAGCCAATTAGCTTTATTTACCAACCAACTCGGTCCTTTAAACCATGATACAGCATTTACAAATTTAGCATAAGGTAAACCTCGAGACAAGAAATCAGCTGGATTCTCCTCACCAGCTATATGATTAAATGTTAACATATGCTGACCCAAACTATTATACTTCTCTTGCATCTGATTAATTTCAGCTACTCTGTTTTGTACTTACACAATTTTACTGTTTCCATTACGAATCCATTGTAAGGATATCTCATCTTCAGACCAAATTACAGTGTCGCTAATATTTATCTCCTGCAACTTATTTCTTATATAATTAGCTAATTTGACGCCTACATAAATGGCTGTTAATTCCAACTGAGGTAAGGTACGTGATTTAATTGGAGACACTTTAGCCTTAGACATAACAAGAGAAATAACACTATTACATTGAAGGTAAGCAACTGCTCCATATGCCAATTTTGAAGCATCACAAAAAATGTGGAGTACATTTTTTCCATTTGGATTGGCCACCTGGCGTGGGAACTCCTACATTGGAATTTTCTCATAATCACCAATTAATTCATCCCACCTCTTAATGAATTCCTCAGATAAAATTTCATCCCAAGCACATTTAAGTTTCCATGCTTCCTGTATTAATAATTTCCCCTCTTACAGTAAGGGGTGACACTAAACCTAGTGGATCAAAACATCTGGAAACTTCAGCAAGCAAAACTCTCTCAGTTAATTTATTGGGCATACTGTAATTATTAGGTTTTAATATTAACAAATCTCTCTCAGTATTCCAAGTTAATCCCAATACATTACTACATTTTGGCACTTCATCTCCAGGGTAATCTTTACTTATTTTGTCCTTTAATTTGGACGAATTACTATTCCATTCCCTCAGAGGCATATTTGTACTTTTCATTATTTTATTAGCCTCTCCATATGTCATTAACAGTTCCTCTTCAGTTGACGTCACACCCAGGAAATTGTCCACATAAAATTGTTTGCTCATTACTTTACTCAATGGACTTCCCATACGTTTAAGGTGTGCATTTATCGTCGCTTGAAGTAGGAACAGACTGGATGTAGCACCAAATAATACGCTCCTAAAGCGAAAGGTTTTCAGAGGGCTAAGTGGGTCACTAGGATTCTCAGGCCATAAGAAGCGGGTACAATCCCGGTCAGCCTCTTGTAAACCCACTCTTAGGAAAGCTTTACTTATGTCAGCCGTAAAGGCATAATTCTTCATCCTGAAATTAAATAAGATATCTCCTAATTTTTCCGTCAACGACGGACCTGTCATCAGTCATTTAAACTAGGTATATTTTTGTTACTCCTGGCACTACAATTAAGCACAATCCTCAAAGGAGTGGTCTTAGAATCCTTCTTCACTCCGTGATGTGGCAAATAGTGACCATAAATTTTGGCTTGCTCAGGAGGTACTTCTGTAAATTTATTAATTAATTGCTCAGCAATTATATCATTATAGACAGTTAACAATTCTGGTGTCTTACTCAGTTTGCGAAGCTGAGCCTTTAACTGTCCATATGCCATTCTGTAATTAGTGGGCAATTCTGGATGGTTCAGTCTCCACGGAAGTCGTACCCAGTATTGTCCAGATTCAAATTTTACATCTCTCAGGTATTGCTCCTGAGTAAAAGAATCGTCTGGACTTACTTCATTTACATTTATTCCAATGCTGTCTAATTCCCACAATTTATGCACTGGCTCAACACCATCCTCTATGGAAGAATTATACTGGGGCACGATTTCATGAGTAAGACACACAGTTACGGTATTTGTAGTTTCCTCTAGTCATGAATTATTATTACGAGGAATCCTACCATACATTACATGGCCTCCAGCAGTCTTCAAAAGGGTGACACCACATTTCTTTACCATACCCTTTACAAAGGAGGCATAATAGTCACTACCTATCAAAATATTTATTGGGCCTACAGAATCATCACTTACACCAGAAGGTGCTAAATTTACATTATGTGAGAGTCTTTCTGTAGCTTTACTAAGCCCTACTGTAGATATTTTCTCTGGAAGTCTATCTACAATTACTGCATTAACACGTTTTTTCTCATTGCCCAACCTGACAGTTACATAAACAGTGTCATACAATTGAGACCTTTTATCTGAGAGAAAACCAGATAATTTTAAAGTTGTGGGATCTCCCATCTGTACTTTCATACCATCAAGACATTTACGTTTTATGAAAGTACGTTGGGATCCCTGGTCCAATAATGCATACACATTTTTAGATTTATTCTTTTATCATCAACTTTTACCTGTAACACAGTAAGGCTACTTTAGCAAAACCATCATTAT
>NW_026464824.1:0-14136 GCF_026875155.1 Cherax quadricarinatus
ATTATTAAAAAATACCAAAAGCATTGAAAAAATCGAAAAATATGGCAAAATGATGTTTTACTGGATATTTCGACGATTTAGACCATTTAGAACACTTCTCAGACAAACCTGATTTTTTAGCAAAAAATTCATGGATTTTCAAACTTTTTTATCAGAATTACTGATGGAATTGAAATTTTCGAGCCTTTTCAACATTTTAAAGCATATTACATATTTTTGAAAAAGCCCATAAAATTTCGACGAAATTCATAAATAATTTTCAATATTTCATATATTTTTTAAAAATACCAAAAGCATTGAAATAATCGAAAAATATGGCAAAATGATGTTTTACTGAATATTTTGATGATTTTGAGCCTTTAGATCACTTTTCAGACAAACCTGATTTTTTAGCTAAAATTCATTGATTTTCAAACTTTTTTATCAGAATTACTGATGTAATTGAATTTTATTCTGAAAGTATTTAGATGTAGTATTGTGTCAATAAATATTTCAAGTGTGAAAATCCATGTATTTTAGATAAAAAGTTAGGTTTAATTGAAAAGTACTCTAATTGCTGAAAATCGTCGAAATATGCAGTAAAACATCATTTTACCACATTTTTCGATTTTTTTTCAATGCTTTTGGTATTTTTTAAAAATATATGAAATATTCAAAATTATTTCTGAATTTCATGGAAATTTTATGGCCTTTTGAAAAATATGTAATATACTTTAAAATGCTTTGAAATGTTGAAAAGGCTCGAAAATTTCAATTCCATTAGTAATTCTGATAAAAAAGTTTGAAAATCCATGATTTTTCGCTAAAAAATCAGGTTTGTCTGAGAAGTGTTCTAAATTATAGATAGAATTGAAATTTTCAAGCCTTTTCAACATTTTAAAGTATATTACATATTTTTCAAAAAGCCAATAAAATTTCGGTGATATTCAGAAATAATTTTGAATATTTCATATATTTTTTTTTAAATATGAAAAGCAATGAAAAAATCGAAAAAAATGGCAAAATGATGTTTTACTGCATATTTCGACGATTTAGAGCATTTAGAACACTTTTCAGACAAACCTGATTTTTTAGCTAAAATTCATGGATTTTCAAACTTTTTTATGAGAATTAGTGATGGAATTGAATTTCATGACATTTTAGTGTAGTATTGGGTCAATAAATATTTCAAGTGTGAAAATCCATGTATGTTAGCTAAAAAGTAAAGTTTAATTGAAAAGTGCTCAAAATGCTGAAAATCGTCGAAATATGCAGTAAAACATCATTTTACTATATTTTTTTTATTTTTTTCAATGCTTCAGGTGTTTTTTAAAAATATATGAAACATTCAAAAATTTTTCTGAATTTCATCGAAATTTTATGGGCTTTTTGAAAAATATGTAATATACTTTAAAATGTTGAAGAGGCTCGAAAATTTCAATTCCATCAGCAATTCTGATAAAAATGTTTGAAAATCCATGAATTTTAGCTAAAAAATCAAGTTTGTCTGAAAAGTGTTCTAAATGCTATAAATCGTTCGAAATATGCTGTAAAACTCATTTTGCCATATTTTTTAGATTTTTTCAATGCTTTTGCTGTTTTTAAAAAATAATGAATACATGAAATATATGAAATACCTGAAGCATTGAAAAAACCCGAAAAATATGGTAAAATGATGTTTTACTGCATTTTTCGAACGATTTTTCAGCATTTTCAGCATTTTTTCAGTTAAACCTTACTTTTTAGCTAAAATACATGGTTTTTTCACACTTGAAATATTTATTGACCCAATTCTACACAAAGATGTCATATTTAAATTAAATACCAGGATAAAATTCAATTCCATCAGTAATTCTGATAAAAAAGTTTGAAAATCCATGAATTTTAGCTAAAAAATCAGGTTTGCTCTAATTCGTCCAAATATGCAGTAAAACATCACATTGGGATATTTTTCGATTTTTTTCAATGCTTTTGGTATTTTTTAAAAAATGAAGTATATGAAATACCTGAAATACATGAAAAAAAACGAAAAATATGGTAAAATGATGTTTTACTGTATATTTTTGACGATTTGGAGCATTGAGAGCACTTCTCAACAAACGTGAATTTTAGCTAAAAACTCATGGATTTTCAAACTTTTTTATCAGAATTACTGATGGAATTGAAATTTTTGAGCCTTTTCAACATTTTAAAGTATATTACATATTTTTCAAAAAGCCCATAAAATTTCGATTAAATTCAGAAATAATTTTTAATATTTCATATATTTTTTAAAAATTCCAAAAGCATTGAAAAAATCGAAAAATATGGCAAAATGATGTTTTACTGCATATTTCGGCGATTCAGAGCATTTAGAACACTTTCCAAACAAACCTGATTTTTTAGCTAAAATTCAAAGATTTTCAAACTTTTTTATCAGAATTACTGATGTAATTGAAATTTTTGAGCCTTTTTCAACATTTTAACACATAATACATATTATTGAAAAAGCATATAAAACTTCAATAAAATTCAGAAATAATTTTGAATATTTAATATATTTTTTTAAAATTACCAAAAGTATTGAAAAAATTGAAAAATATGGCAAAATATTGTTTTACTGCATATTTCGACAATTAGAGCACTTTGAACACTTTTCACACAAGCGTGATTTTTAAGTAAAAAATCAAGGATTTTGAAACTCTTTTATCAGAATCATTGATGGAATTGAAATTATCGAGCCTTTTTAACATTTTAAAGTATATTACATATTTTTCGAAAAGCCCATAAAACTTCGATGAAATTCTGAAATAATTTTGAATATTTCATTTATTTTTTTAAAAATTCCAAAAGCATTGAAAAAATCGAAAAATATTGTAAAATGATGTTTTACTGCATATTTCGACGATTTTCAGCATTTAGAGCACTTTTCAATTAAACCTTACTTTTTGACACAGTACTACTCTTAAATGTCATATTTAAGTTACTTTCAGCATAAAATTAAATTCCATCAGTAATTATGTTAAAAAAGTTTGAAAATCCATGAATTTTAGCTAAAAAATCAGGTTTGTGTGAAAAGTGTTCTAAATGCTCCAAATCGTCGAAGTATGCACTAAAACGTCATTTTACCATTTTTCCGATTTTTTCAATGCTTCAAGCATTTCATATGTTTCAGGAATTTCATATATTTCATATATTTTTTAAAAATAGCAAAAGCATTGAAAAAATCGAAATATATGGCAAAATGATGTTTTACTGTATATTTTGACGATTTAGAGCATATAGAACAGTTTTCAGACAAACCTGATTTTTTAGCTAAAATTCACGGATTTTCAATCTTTTTTATCAGAATTACTGATGGAATTGAAATTTTCAAGCCTTTTCAACATTTTATACTATATTACATATTTTTCAAAAAGCCCATAAAATTTCAATGAAATTCAGAAATTATTTTGAATATTCCATATATTTTTTAAAAAATACCAAAAGCATTGAAAAAATCGAAAAATCTGACAAAACGATGTTTTACTGCATATTTCAATGATTTAGAGCATTTAGATCACTTTTCAGACGAACCTGATTTTTTAGCTAAAATTCATGGATTTTCGAACTTTTTCTTCAGAAGTTCTGATTTAAATAAATGTTTAAAATGTAACTTAAATATGACATTTTAGAGTAGTATTGTGTCAATAAATATTTCAAGAGTGAAAATCCATGATTTTTAGCTAAAAAATCATGTTTCTCTGAAAAGTGTTCTAAGTGCTCCAAGTCGTCGAAATATGCAGTAAAACATCATTTTACCATTTTGTTCGATTTTTTTCAATGCTTCAGGTATTTCATATACTTGATATATTTTTTAAAAATAACAAAAGCATTGAAAAAATCGAAAAATATGGCAAAATGATGTTTTACTGGATATTTCGACGATTTAGACCATTTAGAACACTTCTCAGACAAACCTGATTTTTTAGCAAAAAAATCATGGATTTTCAAACTTTTTTATCAGAATTACTGATGGAATTGAAATTTTCGAGCCTTTTCAACATTTTAAAGCATATTACATATTTTTGAAAAAGCCCATAAAATTTCGACGAAATTCATAAATAATTTTCAATATTTCATATATTTTTTAAAAATACCAAAAGCATTGAAATAATCGAAAAATATGGCAAAATGATGTTTTACTGAATATTTTGATGATTTTGAGCCTTTAGATCACTTTTCAGACAAACCTGATTTTTTAGCTAAAATTCATTGATTTTCAAACTTTTTATCAGAATTACTGATGGAATTGAATTTTATGCTGAAAGTAACTTAAATATGACATTTTAGTGTCAATAAATATTTCAAGTGTGAAAATCCATGTATTTTAGCTAAAAAGTAAGGTTTAATTGAAAAGTGCTTTAAATGCTGAAAACCGTCGAAATATGCAGTAAAACATCATTTTACCACATTTTTCGATTTTTTCAATGCTTCTGGTATTTTTAAAAAATATATGAAATACATTAAATACCTGAAATATATGAAATACCTGAAGCATTGAAAAAATCGAAAAATATGTTAAAATGATGTTTTACTGCATATTTCGACGATTTAGAGCATTTAGAACACTTTTCAGACGAACCTGATTTTTTAGCTAAAATTCATGGATTTTCAAACTTTTTTATCAGAATTACTGATGGAATTGAATTTTATGCTGAAAGTAACTTAAATATGACATTTTAGTGTAGTATTGTGTCAATAAATATTTCAAGTGTGAAAATCCATGTATTTTAGCTAAAAAGTAAGGTTTAATGCTGAAAATTGTCGAAATATGCAGTAAAACATCATTTTACCACATTTTTCGATTTTTTTCAATGCTTTTGGTATTTTTAAAAAATATATGAAATATTCAAAATTATTTCTGAATTTCATCGAAATTTTATGGCCTTTTGAAAAATATGTAATATACTTAAAAATGTTGAAAAGGCTCGAAAATTTCAATTCCAACAGTAATTCTGATAAAAAACTTTGAAAATCCATGATTTTTCGCTAAAAAATCAGGTTTGTCTGAAAAGTGTTCTAAATGCTCTAAATCGTCTAAATATGCAGTAAAACATCATTTTGCCATATTTTTCGATTTTTTCAATGCTTTTGGTATTTTTAAAAAATATATGAAATATATGAAATACCTGAAATATATGAAATACTTGAAGCATTGAAAAAATCGAAAAATATGGTAAAAATGATGTTTTGCTGCATATTTCGACGATTTAGAGCATTTAGAACACTTTTCAGACAAACCTGATTTTTTAGCTAAAATTCATTGATTTTCAAACTTTTTTATCAGAATTACAGATGGAATTGAAATTTTCGAGCCTTTTCAACATTTTAAAGTATATTACATATTTTTCAAAAAGCCAATAAAATTTTGGTGATATTCAGAAATAATTTTGAATATTTCATATATTTGTTTTAAATATAAAAAGCATTGAAAAAATCGAAAAATATGGCAAAATGGTGTTTTACTGCATATTTCGACGATTTAGAGAATTTAGATCACTTCTCAGACAAACCTGATTTTTTAGCTAAAATTCATGGATTTTCAAACTTTTTTATGAGAATTAGTGATGGAATTGAATTTTATGATATTTTAGTGTACTATTGTGTCAATAAATATTTCAAGTGTGAAAATCCATGTATGTTAGCTAAAAAGTAAAGTTTAATTGAAAAGTGCTCAAAATGCTGAAAATCGTCGAAAAATGCAGTAAAACATCATTTTACCATATATTTTTTATTTTTTTCAATTCTTCAGGTGTTTTTAAAAAATATATGAAACATTCAAAATTATTTCTGAATTTCATCGAAATTTTATGGGGTTTTTGAAAAATATATAATATACTTTAAAATGTTGAAGAGGCTCGAAAATTTCAATTCCATCAGCAATTCTGATAAAAAAGTTTGAAAATCCATGAATTTTAGCTAAAAAATCAGGTTTGTCTGAAAAGTGTTCTAAATGCTCTAAATCGTCGAAATATGCTGTAAAACATCATTTTGCCATATTTTTCGTTTTTTCAATGCTTTTGCTATTTTTAAAAAATATATGAAATACATGAAATATATGAAATACCTGAAGCATTGAAAAAATCGAAAAATATGGTAAAATGATGTTTTACTGCATATTTCAACGATTTTCAGCATTTTGAGCACTTTTCAGTTAAACCTTACTTTTTAGCTAAAATACATGGATTTTCACACTTGAAATATTTATTGACCCAATTCTACACTAAGATGTCATATTTAAGTTACTATCAGCATAAAATTCAATTCCATCAGTAATTCTGATAAAAATGTTTGAAAATCCATGAATTTTGGCTAAAAAATCAGGTTTGTTTGAAAAGTGATCTAAATGCTCTAATTCGTCCAAAATGCAGTAAAACATCATATTGGCATATTTTTCGATTTTTTCAATGCTTTTGGTATTTTTAAAAAATATATGAAATATATGAAATACCTGAAATACATGAAAAAATCGAAAAATATGGTAAAATGATGTTTTACTGTATATTTCAACGATTTGGAGCATTGAGAGCACTTCTCAGACAAACGTGACTTTTTAGCTAAAACTCATGGATTTTCAAACTTTTTTATCAGAATTACTGATGGAATTGAAATTTTTGAGCCTTTTCAACATTTTAAAGTATATTACATATTTTTCAAAAAGCCCATAAAATTTCGATTAAATTCAGGAATAATTTTGAATATTTCATATATTTTTTAAAAATTCCAAATGCATTGAAAAAATCGAAAAATATGGCAAAATGATGTTTTATTGCATATTTCGACGATTTAGAGTATTTACAACACTTTTCACAGAAACCTGATTTTTCAGTGAAAAATCATGGATTTTCAAACTTTTTTATCTGAATTACTGATGGAATTGAAATTTTCGAGCCTTTTCAACATTTTAAAGTATATTACAGATTCTTCAAAAAGCCCATAAAATTTCGATGACATTCAGAAATAATTTTGAATATTTCATATATTTTCAAAAATAGCAAAAGCATTGAAAAATCGAAAAATATGGCAAAATGATGTTTTACTGCATATTTCGGCGATTCAGAGCATTTAGAACACTTTTCATACAAACCTGATTTTTTAGGTAAAATTCAAGGATTTTCAAAATTTTTATCAGAATTACTGATGTAATTGAAATTTTGGAGCCTTTTCAACATTTTAAAGCATAATACATATTTTTGAAAAAGCACATAAAATTTCAATGAAATTCAGAAATAATTTTGAAAATTTAATATATTTTTTTAAAAATACCAAAAGTATTGAAAAAATCTAAAAATATGCAAATGTTTGTTTTACTGCATATTTCGACGATTTAGAGCACTATTATTATTATTAAAGATTAGCCGGTATTCTACCGGCCCGGGCCTTTTCCAAGGGTGGCCCGGCCTTGTCTCCCTCTTTAGGGAGTGTCTGAGCCCAAAAGTCTCCCATGGGAGGAGGCACAAGTACCTCCTCATCTTTGGGACCAACTGTCACCAGGCCTAGCCACAAGCTAGGCCTCTCTGGTCTGCCATCCCCGCCCAAGGGGGCAAATGGGAATGACAGTCTTATGAGCTAAAGGCTCGGGCTCAGGCACCTACCCTACCCTACAAGGGGTTAGGCATAGTGTCGATGATTGATTTAGAGCACTTTGAACACTTTTCACACAAGCGTGATTTTTAAGTAAAAAATCAAGGATTTTCAAACTTTTTTATCAGAATCATTGATGGAATTGAAATTATCGAGCCTTTTTTAAACATTTTAAAGCATATTAACATATTTTTTCAAAAAGCCCAAAAAATTTTCGATGAAATTCTGAAATAATTTTGAATATTTCATTTATTCTTTTAAAAATACCAAAAGCATTGAAAAAATCGAAAAAATAATGTAAAATGATGTTTTACTGCATATTTCGACGATTTTCAGCATTTAGAGCACTTTTCAATTAACCTGGATTTTACCTGGAGAGAGTTTTGGGGGGTCAACGCCCCCGGGCGGCCCGGTCTGTGACCAGGCCTCCTGGTGGATCAGCGCCTGATCAACCAGGCTGTTGCTGCTGGCGCACGCAAACCAACGTACGAGCCACAGGGCCGGCTGAAAACGGAACTGACTTAAATTGCTTGTCCAGTGCCAGCTGAAAAACTGCCAGGGGTCTGTTGGTAATCCCCCTTATGTGTGCCCGGGAGGCAGTTTAACATCTTTGGGCCCTGACACTTTGATGGTCTTCTTAACGTGCTAGTGACACCCTGCTTTTTCATTGGGGGATGGTGCATCGTCTGCCAAGTCTTTTGCTTTCGTAGTGAGTGATTTTCGTGTGCAATTTTTGGTACTAGTCCCTCTAGGTTTTTTCCAGGTGTATATAATCATGTATCTCTCCCTCCTGCGTTCCAGGGAATACAGGTTTAGAAACCTCAAGCGCTCCAGTAATTGAGGTGTTTTTATCTCCGTTATGCGCGCCGTGAAAGTTCTCTGTACATTTTCTAGGTCGGCAATTTTCACCTGCCTTGAAAGGTGCTGTTAGAGTGCAGCAATATTCCAGCCTAGATAGAACAAGTGACCTGAAGAGTGTCATCATGGGCTTGGCCTCCCTAGTTTTAAAGGGTTCTCATTATCCATCCCTGTCATTTTTCTAGCAGATGCGATTGATACAATGTTATGGTCCTTGAAGGTGAGATCCTCCGACATAATCACTCCTAGGTCTTTGACGTTGGTGTTTCGCTCTATTTTGTGGCCAGAATTTGTTTTGTACCCCTGATGAAGATTTAATTTCCTCATGTTTACCAATCTGAGTAATTGAAATTTCTCATCGTTGAACTTCATATTGTTTTCTGCAGCCCACTGAAAGATTTGGTTGATGTCCGCCTGGAGCCTTTCAGTGTCTGAAAAGGAAGACACTGTCATGCAGATTCGGGTGTCATCTGCAAAGGAAGACACGGTGCTGTGGCTGACATCCTTGTCTATGTCGGATATGAGGATGAGGAACAAGATGGGAGCTAGTACTGTGCCTTGTGGGACAGAGCTTTTTCACCGAGCTGCCTCGGACTTTACTCCCGTTGACGACTACTCTCTGTGTTCTGTTTGTGAGGAAATTATAGATCCATCGACGACTTTTCCTGTTATTCCTTTAGCGCGCATTTTGTGCGCTAAAGGAAAACAGGAAAAGTCGGTCCCATGGATCTATAATTTCCTCACTAACAGAACACAGAGAGTATCGTCAACAGAGTAAAGTCCGAGGCAGCTACGGTGAAAAGCTCTGTCCCACAAGGCACAGTACAGCTCCCATCTTGTTCCTCATCCTCATATCCGACATAGACAAGGATGTCAGCCACAGCACCGTGTCTTCCTTTGCAGATGACACCCGAATCTGCATGACAGTGTCTTCCATTGCAGACACTGAAAGGGTCCAGGCGGACATCAACCAAATCTTTCAGTGGGTGCAGAAAACAATATGAAGTTCAACGATGAGAAATTTCAATTTCTCAGATATGGTAAACATGAGGAAATTAAATCTTCATCAGAGTACAAAACAAATTCTGGCCACAAAATAGAGCGAAACACCAAAAGTCAAAGACCCAGGAGTGATTAAAAACCCTTTCTTTTTAGTTAAAATACATGGATTTTCACACTTGAAATATTTATTGACACAGTACTACTCTTAAATGTCATATTTAAGTTACTTTCCCGCATAAAATTTTAAAATTCCGTCAGTAATTATGATAAAAAATCAGGTTTGTGTGAAAAGTGTTCTAAATGCTCCAAACGTCGAAGTATGCAGTAAAAGTCATTTTAAACCCTTTTTCCGATTTTTTCAATCTTTAGGGGTTTTAATGTTTTAGGAATTTCATTATTTCATATTTTTTTAAAAAAAGCAAAAGCATTGAAAAAATCAAAATAAAATGGAAAATATGTTTAACTGAAATTTTTTGACGTTTAGAGATATAAACACTTTTCAGACAAACCTGATTTTTTAGTAAAATTCTGGATTTCCAATCTTTTTTAATCAGAATTACTGAGGGAATTAAAATTTTTAAGCCTTTTAAACATTTTTTTATTTTACATTTTTTTTCAGAAAGGCCTAAAATTTCGATAAAATTTGAGAAAAATTTTGTATTCCATATTTTTTTTAAAAATCCAAAAGCTTGAAAAAAACGAAGAATCGGCAAAACATGTTTACTGCAATTTCGATGATTTAGAGCATTTAATAAACTTTTCAGCAAACCTATTTTTTGCTAAAATTTCATGGATTTTAAAATTTTTTTCTTCAGAATTTCTGATTTAAATAAATTTAGTTTAAAATGAAATTTAAATATGACTTTTTAGAGTATATTGTGTTAAAAAAATTTTAAGAGTAAAAAATCCATATTTTTAGCTAAAAAATCATTTTTGCCTGAAAAGTGTTTAAGCTCCAAATCGTCAAATATGCGTAAAACATCATTTTACCTTTTTGTTCGATTTTTTCATCTTCAGGTATTTATATATTTGAGTTTTTTTTAAAAATACCAAAACATTGAAAAAACGAAAAAAAAAGGCAAAATGATATTTTACTGCATATTTCGACGTTTTAGAGCATTTAAAAACATTTCTCAAAAAAACCATTTTTTGGGAAAAAATCATGGATTTTAAAATTTTTTTTTATCAAATTACTGATGGTTTTTAAATTTTCGAGACTTCTCCTTTTTAAAAAGATATTACTATTTTAAAAAAAGCCAAAAAAATTTCAACGAAATTATAAATAATTTTAAAAATATTTCATATATTTTTAAAAAACCAAAGCATTGAAATAATCGAAAAATTTGGCAAAATGATGTTTTAAGAATTTTTTTATGATTTTGAGCCTTTAGATCACTTTTAAGGACAAACCTGTTTTTTTTTAGCTAAAATTTCATTGATTTAAAAACTTTTTTATCAGAATTACTGTGAAATTGAATTTTATGCTAAAAGTACTTAAATATGACATTTTAGTGTCAAAAAATTTTTAAAAGTGTGAAAATCCAGTTTTTTAGCAAAAAAGAAGGGTTTTAACCCTTTTTTGGGGGTTTTTGGTCATACATACGTTTTACGGTGGGGGTTTTTGACGTACTAGTACCTAAATTTAGGGGGCCCAAAATCTCGCAAAAAAAGGCTGAAAAGCCTAGATGTGGAGAATGGGTCTGTTGGGGGGTGTGGCGTGGAAAAAAAATCGGGGACCCCAGGGTGCATTGTGGGAACCCATCATAGTACACAATTTCCACCGTGCCCTGCTTTAAGAATTTCCCATCCTCGCGAATTGGGACACTTTTTTTTCCCAGTGACAGTCTAATACGATGGATGACAGTGAAGATGAGTTTAAAGGTTCTGGTGGGGGTTTTGCCCCGAAACAAATGCCATAATAGGGTAAAGTGAGGAAAACCCCAGACAACCCACGCCTTCCCCCTCGGGTGCGGGGCCCGCGTTCAGTTTTTACCAGAATCAAAAAGAAACTCCCATTTTCCAAAATCCCGACTCAGTGTGACATTTGGGGAGAAATGATGTGTTATAAACTAAAAACCCTTCAAACTGTCCAAGAAGGAGGAGGGAGGGGCAGAAGGAGGAGGCAGAGGGGGAGGAGGCAAAAGGGAGGAGGGAAGAGGGGGGGAGGCAAAGGGGGAGGAGGCGAGGAGGGGAGGGGGAGGGGGAGGAAAAGGGGGAGGAGGGAGGAGGGAAAGGGGGGAGGAGGGGTAGGAAAAAAAGAAGAATACGTAATGTTAAAAAAAAAACATAATAAAAAATACATAAAAAAATAAACTAATAATAATAAAAAAATAATAATAATCATAAAATAAAAAGGAAAAAAAATAATATTAATATAAAAGTTCACCCCTGACGAACAAGAAAGGGGGGATAACTCTATAAGTCTGACGTTTGATGAGGGTAAAAGAGGGAGAGCTGATGCCAAAAGATGAGATGAACATCGCCCTCCCTTTGTTTTGTGGTTTACTAAATTTCTGTCTGTCTTTTTGCCTGTCTGTCAAACTCCCCGTCTTTCCATCGTCTCTGTCTAGAGAGCCACAAGACTGCGTCATCACTTTTTTAATTTCAAGCAAATATAGCACTTTGTCGGGTTTTTTGGGTTATCTAGTAAATTTTTATATGTATACTTGTATTTTGTGTACCTTTTAGACAGAGATAGACAGACAGATAGAATAGGGAGAAAGAAATTAATAGAAGGAGAGGGGAAACAGATCCCCCCCATTGTTTTGACAGGCCGGGGGGGGGGAAAGAGTAAAGAGCCAATAGTCACTTTGACATGCCCACTCCCTTTTAATTTCACTTGGATAGGAGGACAAGGAGAAGAAGAAGAGTAGGGGGGAAGAGGAAGAAAAGGGGAGGAGGAAGAGTAGGGAAGGGAATAAAAGGAAGAAGGGTAAGAGGAAGAGGAGGGGGAAGAGGGAAAAGTGGAGGAAGATTAGGGGGAAGAGGAGGGAAAAGGAAAAAGGAGGAGGAGGAAAAGGGAGGAGGAAAGGGAAAAGAGGGGGAGGAGGAAGAGGAGGGGGAGGAAGAGGAAGAGTAGAGGGAAAAGGACGAGGAGGAAGAGGAAGAGTTAGGAAGATAGGGGGGGAAGAGGGGGAAAGTAGGGGGAAGGGAGGGAAGAGGAAGAAGAGGAGGAGGAGGGGGAAAACTAGACACTGGTACTGGTACCTAACATTTTTTTCTGTTATTTTCTTTTGTAACTCCCGTCTACTGTTATCCCCTTGCCTCTGTCTCAGAAGCCACGCTGTGTCATCACTTTTACTCACAAAACTTTAAGCGATTAAGCACTTTTTTCTGGGTTTCTTGGGTTATCCAGGTAATTTTTTACTAGTATATTGTATTTATGTGTACCTGTGAGACGAGTAACAACAGATAGAAAAAGAGAGACAGATTGAAAGAGATAGAATGAGGAGAAAGATTTTAAAACACCATTGTTATACCCATGTTTCAGAGTTCCCCAAGCTGCACAACTAATAGGAAATAGGGCTGTATTTGGTATAAATTTTTAGAACAATAATAATAAAAAATGTTTTGTATTGTTTTTTTTTTGTAAACAAGTTTTGTAAACAATATATTGATAATTAAGTTTTTGTGCTTATTTGTTGTATACAAGAGTGTAATATTACATTCACCTTACTTTTGGGCTCATAGGGAACATAAGTTTGTGAAAAAAAAAAATATGAAAAAAACAACAAACCTTCAAAACAATAAATCAAAGTTTACCGGGGGCGGCGCGCCGCGTTGCCAACCGGCTCATTTTTTGCAAACTTCATGCATCCATATCTCCGTAAGATTAGGTAAAAAATTTTTTTTTTTATCCTAAATTTTTGAAAAAAAAAAAATCTATTTTTTCGTAAAAAAAAATAATTTTTTTTTTTTTTTTAAATTTGGCCGCCCTGAGAACGAGTTTGGAGAGGGGCCCGTCGACCCTAAAGGGTTAATTGAAAGTGCTTTAAAACTGAAAACCGTCAAAAATCAGTAAAACATCTTTTTCCACATTTTTCGATTTTTTTAATGCTTTTGGTATTTTTAAAAAAAAATAGAAATTATTTAAATACCTGAAATAATAAAAACCCCGAACATTGAAAAAACGAAAAATATGCTAAAATGATGTTTACTGCATATTTCGACGATTTGAGCATTTAGAACACTTTTCAGCGAACCTGATTTTTTAGCTAAAATTTTTGGGTTTTCAAATTTTTTATCAGAAATTTCTGATGGAATTAATTTTAAGCGAAAGTAACTTTATACATTTTATGTAGTATTTTGTCAAAAAAATTTTTAAGTGTGAAAATCCATGTATTTTAGCTAAAAAATAAGGTTAATTGAAAAGTGCTCTAAAGCTGAAAATGTCAAATAACTAAAACATTTTTTCCACATTTTTCGATTTTTTTTTAATGCTTTTGGTATTTTTAAAAAATTTAAAGAGATATTCAAAATTATTTTTGAATTTCATCGAAATTTATGGCCTTTTGAAAAATATTAATACACTTAAAAATCTTGAAAAGGCTCGAAAATTTCAATTCCAAAAAGTAACTTTATAAAAAAAACTTGGAAAACCTTATTTTTTGATAAAAATCAGGTTTGTTTGAAAAATGTTCTAAAAGCTCTAAAATCGTGTAAAATGCAGTAAAAAATCATTTTGCCCTATTT
>NW_026464825.1:0-14782 GCF_026875155.1 Cherax quadricarinatus
ACTCAGAGAAGGTTACTCAGTAAGTGGCTCAGTAGGTACTCCAGTAGGCACTCAGTAGGTGTCTCAGCTTAGGTACTCCTCAGAGTACTCAAAGTGCTCAGTAGGTACTCAGTAGGCACTCAGTATGGGTGCTCAGCAGGTACTTGCAGAGAAGGTGACTCAACGTTAAGTGCTCAGTTTATAGGTACTATTCAGTAGGCCACTCAGTAGGTGCTGTCAGCTAGGGTACTCAGAGGTACTCAGTTAAGTGCTCATTAGGTAACTCAGTAGGCACTCAGTAGGTCTCAGTTTCAAGGTACTCAGTAGGTGCTCAGGCAGGTGTTCAGTAGTACATCAAAGGTACTCATAGGGACTCAGTAGGTACTCAGAAGGTCTCAGTAGGTACTCAGAAGTGTACTCATAGGTACTCAGAAGGTACTCAGTAGGACTCAGTAGGTTACTCAGAAGGTACTCAGTAGGGACACAGTAGGTGGCTCAGTCAGGTACTCGCAGAAGGTACTCTGTGTAAGGGTACTCAGAAGAGGTACTCAATAAGGGGACCAGAAGGTCTTCATAGTACTCAGAAGGTACTCAGTAGGTACTCAGAAGGTACTCAGTAGGTACTCAGAAGGTACTCAGTAGGGACTCAGTAGGTACTCAGAAGGTACTCAGTATGTACTCAGAAGGAGTAGATCCTCAGTAGGGACTCAGTAGGTACTCAGAAGGTACTCAGTAGGGACTCAGTAGGTGCTCAGCAGGTACTCAGAATTTACTCAGTAAGTGCTCAGTAGGTACTCAGTAGGCACTCATAGAGTGTTTCAGTGTACTGGGGGGCAGAAGGTACTCAGGAAGTGCTCAAGTAGGTACTCAGTAGGTGCTCTGCTCAGTAGGTGCTCAGCAGGTACTCAGTAGGTGCTCTGCTCAATAGGTGCTCAGCAGGTACTCAGAAGGTACTCAGTAGGGACTCAGTAGGTACTCATAAGGTACTCAGTAGGGACTCAGTAGGTTCTCAGCAGGTACTCATGGATACCAGTAGGGACTCAGAAGGCTCAGCAAGGAACTCAGAAGGTACTCAGTAGGGACTCAGTAGGTGCCAGCAGTACCTCAGAAGATACTCAGTAGGGACTCAGTAGGTGCTCAGCAGGAACTCAGAAGGTACTCAGTAGGGACTCAGTAGGTGCTCAGCAGGTACTCAGAAGGTACTCAGTAGGACTCAGTAGTGCTCAGCAAGGTACTCAGAAGGTACTCATAGGGACTCAGTAGGTGCTCAGCAGGTACTCAAGGAGGTACTCATAGGGACACATAGTCTCAGCAGGTACTCAGAAGGTACCAGTAGGACTCAGTAGTTGCTCAGCAGTACTCAGAAGGTACCATAGGGACACAGTAGGTGCCTTCAGCAGGTACTCAGGAAGGTTTAAAACTCAGTAGGGACTCATAGGTGCTCAGGCAAGTTACTCCAGAAGGTACTCAGTAGGGACACAGTAGGTGCTCATCAGGTACTCAGGAGGTACTCAGTTAGGGACTCAGTAGGTCTCAGCAGGTACTCAAAGGTACTCAGTAGGGAACTCAGTATGTGCTAGCAGGTACTCCAAAGGTACACAGTAGGACTCAGTAGGTGCTCAGCAGGTACTTCAGGAGGTACTCAGTAGGGACCATAGGTGCTTTCACAAGGTACTCAGAAGTACTCAGTAGGGGACTCAGTGGTGCTTTCAGCAGGTACTCAGAGGTACTCAGTAGGATGGGACTCAGTAGGTGCTCAGCATACTCAGAAGGTACTCAGTAGGGACCTCAGTAAGGGTCTCAGCAGGGTACTCAGAATGTACTCAGTAGGGACTTCATAGGTGCTCAGCAGGTACTCAGAAGGTACTCAGTAGGGACTCAGTAGGTGCTCAGCAGGTACTCAGAAGGTACTCAGTAGGGACTCAGTAGGTGCTCAGCAGGTACTCAGAAGGTGCTCAGCAGGTACCCAGTAGGTGCTCTGCTCAGTAGGTGCTCAGCAGGTACTCAGTAGGGACTCCAGTAGGTGCTCAGCAGGTACTCAGAAGGTACTCAGTAGGGACTCAGTAGGTGCTCAGCAGGTACTCAGAAGGTACTCAGTAGGGACTCAGTAGGTCTCGGAGCAGGTACTCAGAAGGACTCAGTAAGGACTTCAGTAGGTGATCCACAGGTACTCAAGAAGGTACTCAGTAGGGACTCAGTAAGGTGCTCAGCAGGTACTCAAGAAAGGTACTTCAGTAAGGTACTCAGTAGGTGCTCAGCAGGTACTCAGAGGTACTCAGTAGGACTCAAGTAGGTGCTCAGCAGGTACTCAGAAGGTACTCGGTAGGGCTTCAGCAGTGCTCAGCAGGTAATCTCAAGAAGGTACTAGTAGGGACCTCCAGTAGGAGCTCAGCAGGTACTCAGAAGGGGTGTACTCAGTAGGGACTCAGTAAGGTGCTCAGCAGGTCCTTCAGAGGTACTCAGTAGGGACTCATAGGTGCTTCACAGGTACTTCAGAAGGTACTCAGTAGGGACTCAGTAGGTGCACAGCAGGTACTCAGAAGGTACTCAGTAGGGACTCAGTAGGTGCTCAGCAGGTACTCAGAAGGTACTCAGTAGGGACTCCCCAGTAGTGGTCACAGGTACCTCAGAAGGTACTCAGTGGTACTCAGTAGGTGCTCAGCAGGTAATCAGAAGGTACTCTAGGGACTTCAGTAGGTGCTCAGCAGGTACTCAAAGGTACTCAGTAGGACTCAGTAGGTGCTCAGAGCAGTACCAAGAAGGGTATCTCAGTAGGGACTCAGTAGGTGTCAGCAGGTACTCAGGAGTATCTCAGTAAGGGACTCAGTATGGGTCTCAGCAGGTACTCAGAAGGTACTCAGTAGGACTCAGTAGGTGCTAGCAGGTACTCAGAAGGTACTCATAGGACTCAGTAGGTGCTCAGCAGGTACTCAGAAGGTACTCAGTAGGGACTCAGTAGGTGGTCAGCAGGTACTCCAGAAGGAACTCAGTAGGGACTCAGTTGGTGCTCAACAGGTACCAGAAGGTTATCAGTAGGACTCAGTAGGTTCTCACAGGTACTCAGAATGTACCAGTAGGTACTCAATAAGAGATAAAATTTCGTTAGTATTTTTAAGCTATGTTATGATGTTAATTATTGTTGGTTCCCAATATGTTGTCACTAGAAATTTATTTTTAGCAGAATATATGGGTATATAAGTTGATATTTTTGATGTGTGTTTTATTTTTACTAGGTGTTAATTTATTGTAGTAATTATTGTGAGTTGAAATAAGATTTAATAGAGGCGAGTTTAAACTGCTTTTGTACTTTTTTTGTGAAGAACTTGTATTGAAACTCTGATGGTAAATTATTATGTAAACAAACTTTATTAACCCATAAACCCGCCGGGTTTTAAAACCCGCGCTTCAGAGAGTCTCACAACTCCAGAACCGTCGTGTTAGCCACTAAGACCCAGCTAGCTTAAACCCGGCGGTCAGAGAGTCTCGACAACTCCAAACCGTCGTGTTAGCCCACTAGAACCAGCTAGCTTAAACTAAAACCCCGCGGTTCAGAGAAGTCTCACAACTCCAGACCGTCGTGTTAGCCACTAGACCCAGCTAGCTTAAACCCCCGCGTCAGAGAGGTCCCACAACTCCAGACCGTCGTCTTAGCCACTAGAACCAGCTAGCTTAAAACCCGCGTCAGAGAGTCTCACAACTCCAGATCCGTCGTGTTAGCCACTAGACCAGCTGCTAAACCCCGCGCTCCAGAGAGTCTCACAACTCCAGACAGTCGGTAGCCACTAGAACCAAGCTAGCTTAAAAAAAAACCCCGCGTCAGAGAGTCTCCATCTCAATACCGTCGTGTTAGCCACTAGCCAGCTAGCTTAAACCCGCGGTCAGAGAGTCTCACAACTCCAGACCGTCGTGTTAGCCACTAGACCCAGCTACTTAAACCCGCGCTCAGAAGAGTCTCACTAACCCAGACCGTCGAGTTGCCACTAGACCAGCTAGCTTAAACAAAACCCGCGTCAGAGAGTGTCACAACTCCCGACCGTCCGTGTTTAGCCACTAGACCAGCTAGCTTAAAAACCCCGCGTCAGAGAGTCTCACAACTCCAGACCGTCCGTGTTAAGTCCACTAGACCAGCTAGCTTAAACCGCGTCAGAGAGTGTCACAACCCAGACCGTCGTGTTAGCCACTAGACCAGTTCTACTTAAACCCGCGTCAGAGAGTCACACAACTCCAAACCGTCGTGTTTTAGGCCACTAGACCAGCTAGCTTAAGAGGCCCGCGGTCCAGAGAGTCTCACAACTCCAGACCGTCCGTTTAGCCACTAGCCAGCTACTTAAACCCGCGTCAGAGAGACTCAGAACTCTCCAGCCCGTCGTGTTTTAGCCACTAGACCAGCTACTTAAAAACCCGCGGTCAAGAGTCCCTACAACTCCAGACCGTCGTGTTAGCCACTAGACCAGCTAGCTTAAACCCGCGGTCAGAGAGTCTCACAACTCCAGACCGTCGTGTTAGCCACTAGACCAGCTAGCTTAAACCCGCGGTCAGAGAGTCTCACAACTCCAGACCGTCGTGTTAGCCACTAGACCACTAGCTTAAACTCCGCGGTAGCGAGTCCCCCAACTCCAGACCGTCGTCCTTTAGCCACTAACCAGCAGCCTAAACCCGCGGTCAGAGAGTCCTCACAACTCCAGACCGTCGTGTTTAGCCACTAGAACCAGCTACTTAAACAAAACCCGCGCTCAGAGAGTCTCACAAACACTCCAGACCGTCGTGTTAGCCACTAGACCAGCTAGCTTAAACCCGCGGTCAGAGAGTCTCACATCTCCAGACCGTCGTGTTAGCCACTATACCAGCTAGCTTAAACCCGCGGTCAGAGAGTCTCACAACTCCAGACCGTCGTGTTAGCCACTAGACCAGCTACTTAAAAACCAACCCGCGCTCAAGAGAAGTCCCTCACAACTCCAGACCGTCGTGTTAGCCACTAGAAACCAGCTAGCTTAAAACCCGCGGTCAGAGAGTGTCACAACTCCAGACCGTCGTGTAGCCAAATAGACCAGCTAGCTAAACCCGCGGTTCAGAAGAGTCTCACAACTCCAGACCGTCGGTGTTAAGCCACTAGACCAGCTAGCTTAAACCCGCGGTCAGAGAGTCTCACAACTCCAGACCGTCGTGTTAGCCACTAGACCAGCTAGCTTAAACCCGCGGTCAAGAGTCACACACTCCAGACCTTCCGTGTTTAGCCACTAGACCGCTAGCTTAAGCCCGCGGTCAGAGAGTCTCACAACTCCAGACCGTCGTGTTAGGCCGACTAGACCAGCTAGCTTAAACCCCGGTCAGAGAGACTCAGAACTTCCAGCTCCTCGTGTTGCCACTAAGACCAGCCTAGTTAAACCCGCGGTCAGAGAGTCTCACAACTCCAAACCGTCGTGTTAGCCACTAGACCAGCTAGCTTAAACCCGCGGTCAGAGAGTCTCACAACTCCAGACCGTCGTGTTAGCCACTAGACCAGCTAGCTTAAACCCGCGGACAGAGAGTCTCACAACTCCAGACCGTCGTGTTAGCCACTAGACCAGCTAGCTTAAACCCGCGGTCAGAGAGTCTCACAACTCCAGACCTTCGTGTTAGCCACTAGACCAGCTAGCTTAAACCCGCGGTCAGAGAGTCTCACAACTCCAGACCGTCGTGTTAGCCACTAGACCAGCTAGCTTAAACCCGCGGTCAGAGAGTCTCACAACTCCAGACCGTCGTGTTAGCCACTAGACCAGCTAGCTTAAACCCGCGGTCAGAGAGTCTCACAAACTCCTAGACCGTCCGAGTTAAGCCAACTAGCCCACTAGCTTTAAACCCGCGTCAGAGAACTCACAACTCCAGACCGTCGTGTTAGCCACCTAGACCACTAGGTTTAAACCCACCCGCGGTCAGAGAGTCTCAACTCTAGACCGTCGTGAAGTGAGAGGTGTGTGCACTTGTGAGTGTGGTGTGTGCACTTGTTGAGTGTGGTGTGTGCACTTGTTGAGTGTGGTGTGTGCACTTGTTGAGTGTGGTGTGTGCACTTGTTGAGTGTGGTGTGTGCACTTGTAAATGTGTGTGTGCACTTGTTGAGTGTTGGTGTGTGTAACTTTTTGAGTTGGTGTGGTACTTGTTGAGTGTGGATGTGTGTACTTGTTGAAGTGTGTGGTGTGTGCACTTGTTGAGTGGTGGTGTGTGCACTTGTTTGACTGTGGTTGTGTTGTACTTGATTGAGTGTGGTGTGTGTACTTGTTTGAGTGTGGTGCGTGTACTTTGTTGAGAGTGTGGTGTGTGTACCTTGTTGAGGTGTGTGTGCACTTGTTGAGTGTGGTGTGTGGTACTTGTTGAGTGTGGTGTGTGCACTTTTTTGAGTGTGATGTGTGCACTTGTTGAGTGTGGTGTGTGTAATTGTTTGAGTGTGGTGTGTGCACTTGTTGAGTGTGGGGGTGTACTTGTTGAGTGTGGTGTGTGTACTTGTTTGAAGTGTGGTGTGTGCACTTTTGATGTGGTGTTGCACTTGTTGAGTGGTGGTGTGTGTACTGTTGAGTGTGGTGTGGTGCTCTTGTTGAGTGTGGTGTGGTGCACTGTTGAGGTGTGGTGTGTGCACTTGTTGAGTGTGGTGTGTGCACTTGTTGAGTGTGGTGTTGTACATGTTGAGTGTGGTGTGTGTGTAACTTGTTGAGTGTGGTGTGTGCACTTGTTGATGTGGTGTGCGGTACTTGTTGAGTGTGGTGTGTGTATTGTTGATTGTGTTGTGTGCACTTGTAGAAGTGTGTTGTGTGTACTTTTTGAGTGTGGTGTGTGTACTTTGTTGAGTGTGGTGTTGGTGCACTTGATGAGTTGGTGTGAGCACTTGTTGAAGTGTGGTGTATAGTACTTGATGCGAGTGGTAGTGTTCCAAGAAAGCGAGAGTATATAGACCAAGTATGCAGATATTAGAGTGTACATGTTGAGTGAGGTGTGTGCACTAGATTATGAGGGTGTGTGTACGTTGATTGAGTGTGGTGTGTGTACTTGTTGAGGTGAGGTGTGTGTACTTTTTGAGTGAGGTGTGTGCACTTGTTGAGTGTGGTGAGTGATTGATTGGAGTGTGGTGTGTGAACTTGGTTGAGTGAGTGGAGTGCAACAATGTTGATGTGGTGTGTGTAACTTTTTTAGTTTGGTGTGTGTAATTGTTGATGTGGTGTGTGCACTTGTTGAGTGTGGTGTGTGGCACTTGTGAGTGTTGTGTGTGTACTTTTGAGTTGGTGTGTGTACTTGTTGATGTGGTGTTTGTTCTTGTTGAGTGTGGTGTGTGCACTTGTTGAGTGTGGTGTTGTAACTTGTTGAGTGTGGTGAGGCACTTGTTGAGCTGTGGTTGTGCACTTGTTGAGTGTGGTGTGTGCACTTGTTGAATGATCGAGGGGATCGAGGGGGAAGCGGAAGGTTGTGGAGGAGCGGGGGGTGGAGGGGCGGGCGGTGTTAGGCCGGAGGGGATTGGCGGCTGAGGAGGGGGCGGGAATGCGGGTGGCGGGGTGTTGAGGCGGGGGCCGAGGGCGGGGGAGAGGTGGTGGAGGAGCGGGAGGGGTGGAGGGGCGGGAAGGTGTAGGCGGAGGGGATTGGTGGAATGGGGGAGGGGGTGGTGGGCGGGAATGCGGGTGGCGGGGTGTTAGGGGCGGGGGCGAGGGGGCGGTGGAGATGTGTGGAGGAGCGGGGGTGGAGGGCTGGGGTGTGGTAGGCTGAGGGGATTGGTGGGCTGGGGAGGGGGCGGGGAATGGCGGTTGGCGGGGTGTTAGGGCGGGGGCGAGGGCGGGAGAGGTGTGTAGGAGCCGGGGGTGGAGGGCAGGAGGGTGGTATGCGGAGATATTGGTGGGCTGGGGGAGGGGGCGGGGGAATGGCGGGTGGCGGGGTGTTAGGGGCGGGGGCGAAGGGGCGGGGGAGAGTGTGGGAGGAGCGGGGGGGTGGAGGGGTGGGCGGTGTAGGCGGAGATGATTGGTGGCTGTGGGAGGGGGGCGGGTAATGCTGGTGGCGGGGTGTTAGGGGCGGGGGCGAAGGGCGCGGGGAGAGGTGGAGGGCGGGAGCGTGGGTGGAGGGGCAGGGCGGTGGTAGGCGGAGGGATTTGGTGGGCTGGGGAGGGGCGGGGAATGCGGGGGCGGGGTGTTAGGGCGGGGGGCGAGGGGCGGGGGAGAGGGGATGTTACGTAAATACATATTATACATGATAATTGTTTAACTTAGTGTACCTGTGCCTGAATGAACTTATTTATTTTTTATTTATGAAGATATGGCCCTTGTTTACCCATTCAAATCTGAAAATATTTGGGATACGTCAAAAATCGCAATGAGAGCTTCTAGAGCAATCATTCTTCTATGTGTTGTTAGGTAATACACATATCAACAGTTAGGTATCACAAGGGTATCTTGGTACAGACCTACAATCAACTTCGACAACCTCTACTAGTGAGAACGGCTGGATATGAAGGGACCCTACCTCCCAGCATCTGAGTCTTACGTCTTCTAGTGACCTACGCTCATCACCTGTTGGCGAGGGGGGGGGGGGGGGGGGGGGGCATATAAATAAAGGCTCCATCCAGTCACTTCATCTCCATATTGTTTCATTCTATGGAACAATGCTCTTCTCCAGACTGAGAGACTGACCACCTCAAAACTTTAAGGGTGATGGACTGATTACATCGTCTTCAAGTATCTTCTGCCTTCTATTCAACTTTTCTGTACTCGACTGAAGAAGCCTAACTGTGTAGGCGAAACGTTTCGAAATAAAGATACCTAACTGTTGTCATATGTTGTCCTTAAACCTAACAACCTGTCGGTATTTTATACCATTTTAATGTTCATTACTATGATTGTTAGAGTAAGTAAGGATAAGATAAGATTTTGGTTCGGATTTTTAACACCCGGAGGCTAGCCACCCAGGATAACCCAAGGAAAGATCAGTGCGTCATCGAGGACTGGTCTAACTAATTTCATTGGGTCCTTAATCTTTCCCCCAGTAATGCGACCCACACCAGTCCGACTAACACCCAGGTACCTATTTCTGCTAGGTGAACAGGACAACAGGTGGTAAGGAAACCGTGTCGAAATGTTTCCACCCCCGCCGGGAATCGACCCGGGGCCCTCCGTGTGTGAAGCGGGCTTTTAAGCCACCAGCCACCGGGCCACCTATATATTATTTTTTCCTGGTGTACCTTTTTATGTTTCTAGTATTATTAACACATCCCGGTGTTAGTGACTGGATGTGGGTGGCATTCTAGGTGTTAGTGGACTGGTGTGGGTCACATCCCTGGGTGTTAGTGGACCTGGTGTGGGTGGCAATCCTAAGTGTTTAGTGGGACTGGTGTGGGTGGCATCCTCCTTGGTGTTTGTGGACTTGGTGTGGGTGGCATCCTGGGTGTTAGTGGACTGGTGTGGGTGGCAATCCGGGTGTTAGTGGACTGGTGTGGGTGGCATCCTGGGTGTCAGTGGACTGGTGTGGGTGGCATCCTGGGTGTTTATACTTGTGTGGGTGGCATCCTGGGTGTTAGTGACTGTGTGGGGTGGCATCCTGGGGAATCAAGATTGAGACCACAATGGAAATAAGACATACAGTCCCTCGAAGACCCACTGACTTTCTTGGTTATTCCTGAGTGGCTAAACCCTCCGTGGTTAAAAATCTGAAGGAATCTTATCTAAATACATAGTAGCTTATGTAATAAAAAACGTAGGATACCAACCAAAAAAAAAGTCGGAACAGAGTAACTTACTTCCTATGTATGTCCAAAGGCTCCTAAAATCTGGAACACCCTACCCCTTAACATTCTTAAACCTGCAGACACATTCATCACCTTCAAAACTACTCATCAAAAACATCTTATCTCCCTGATACACCCCGTCAACTAACACACAAATACCACACAAATACCACCTGGTGGTCACACACACGTCACTCACCCCATTTGCTCTGGTTGGCTACGCTCTCGTTTCCCACGGCGAGGGTCCTGGGTTCGATTTCCCAGCCAGAGTAGAAAAAAACATTGGGACGTGTTTTGTTTCCCACATGTTGTCTATGTTTTCCCCATCAGTAATAATGGGTTACCTGGGTTAGTGGACTGGTGTGGGTCGCATCCTGGGACACTGACCTAATTTGCCCGAAATGCAGGCATAACAAGGGATTTCATATAGTATATGTCATTTTTTGCAGCTAGGACGATCCCTTACATGACTTGTATAAATAAAATATTATTAATTAAACAAAATAAATGTCATCTTACAATGATGCGGATACCCAATACAAAACTATTACTGGGGCCAAAACAAAAACATTCAAGCTACACCACAAACTAGTAGGTGGGAAGGTTCGTCAGGAAACAGACAAATGTTTTCCTGACGCGGTCTTAGTCAAAATAAATACCCCCTTTGGGACTTTTGGTCATCTGACCGGGGCCCTTTTCCGCTGCTTACCGTCCACCCCTTTAAAAATTAGGGCTTATAACCGAACACAAACTTTTTTTAGTCACTTAGCCAAATTCCAACTTACCTCAAAATTGGGGCCCTTTTATTATTACACAAAAAATACCCCCCCCACCCGCCACCCCATCACACAAAAACACACTATTTTCCTATATAAAACGACTATAACTAAATAAATTTTCTATCACAAAATTACACAGCTTTAAAACACTATCCAAAGTACTTTAACATTCTTGTGTGTAAAAATAATTTTTTTCTTTTTTAAACTTGTATCTCCCTAGCCCCAGTTTTTTGCCATTGCTCTGAAATGAAAAAGACTCAGCTTGTGGGTTCGAACCCCCCTAGTACCTAGAAAACCTAGTTGGTATCCCTCCCAAGTTCACCCCAAATGGGAATTTAAGAAAGTGAGGTGTGATTTTCCCTTTGGGGTATACACCCTCCATGGGGAAATACCAACCATTTCGGATTTGATACCAGACCATCGTTCGTGAGACCCTCGCACTTTTTTGGGAAAGAAAGTGAAGTCTGTAGCAGCGACGGCTACTTCGCGGGCCCCCCAAAACCCAAAGGCACGGGCGTATTGTACTGCTTCTCATGAAACCCCACTGCATCTCCTGTACGTCCTCAGATAGATTTAATCTACCATAATGGGGGGTAGTAACTTACCGCCCCAGAGTGGTGAAGAAAAAACTACAAGAATAAAAATACCTTTTACAGAAAAATTTAAAAGACTTCAAGATAAACGGGAGGGGTACCTGGCCTACCAGCCTGGCCTTCCTGGGCCCAACTGTCAGTTCCCGTCTCAAGGAGGCCAAAGACATCTGGCGCTGGTTTCTACATGAAATGGCAATTATTCTCCCAGATGTTTAAAGCAACAATATGACGACTCAATGCTTGACTGAATTCGACAATGATATAGATACTTCCACCGACAATTTTCCAAAAAGTGTACTGCGATCCGTGATTAAAAGTCATCTGGCTGATATAAGGAAGATGGCTACGCCTGGTTAAACGTCTACCTGGACATTGAGACGCCCTCAGACCCACCACGAAAAATGATAAAGATCTGAATTATCAGGTTATAAAAAGGACATAAAGTAACATAAATAAATGAATGTGGCATGTGTGAGTGTGTATGTGTGTGTGTATGTGTGAGTGTATGTGTGTGTGTCGCGTGTGTGTGTGGTTTTGGAGGGTCCTCCAAGAACAGAGGGGACGAGGTTATAATTAGTATAAATTCAATAGTAATCAGGATTTCATTATTTTTTTTTTATTTTAAGTTTAAGAAATGTAATCAGGAGCCAATTATTATTATTTCCATGGAGTTTCCTGAAAAAAAAAAACTATAGAAACAAATAACAATAGTGAGTTTTGGTATGACAACACTGCAGTATCTTTTAATGAGTGAATGAGGGTTCGAACCCCTCTCAAGGTAATTTTTTATGAGTGGGTTCGAACGCCCACTCAAGGTATTTTTTTATGTGTGGGTTTCGAACCCTCCACAAGGTATTTTGTTATGAGTGGTTTCGAACCCCACTCAGGTATTTTTTATGAGATGGGATCGAACCCCACCAAGGTATTTTTATGAGTGGGTTCGAACGCCCACTCAGGGTATTTTTTTATGAGTGGTTCGAAACCCACTCAAGGTATTTTTTTTTATGAGTGGGTTCGAACCCCACTCAGTATTTTTTTATGTGTGGATTCGAACCCCCTCAAGGTATTTTTTATGAGTGGGTTCGAACACCACCAAGTATTTTTTAGTGTGGGTCTCGAACCCAACTCAAGGCACTTTTTTTATTGTGGTTCGAACCCCCACTCAAGGTAATTTTTTTTTATGTGTGGTTCGAACCCCACTCAAGGTATTTTTTGTGTGGGATCGAACCCACTCAAGGTATTTTTTTATGTGTGGGGTTCAGAACCCCAGCTCAAGGTATTTTTTTAATGAGTGGGTTCGAACCCCACTCAATTATATTTTATGAGTGGGTTCGAATCCCACTCAATTTATTTTTTTTAATGTGTGGGTTCGAACCTCACTCAAGGGTAATTTTTTTTTATGATGGGTTCGACCCCACTCAAGGTATTTTTTTTAATGATGGGTCGAACCCCACTCCAAGGTATTTTTTATGTGTGGGTTCGACCCCCACTCAGGTATTTTTATTATGTGTGGGTCGAACCCCACTCAGGTATTTTTTATGAGTGGTTCAAACCCACTCAAGGTATTTTTTTTTTGAGTGGTTTGAACCCCACTCAAGGTATTTTTTTTATGAGTGGGTTCGAACCCCACGCAATGGTATTTTTTATGTTGGTGTACGAACCCCACTCAGGTATTTTTTATGTGTGGGGTTCGAACCCACTCAAGGTATTTTATAATGCTGGATTCGAACCCCCACTCAAGGTATTTTTTAAGTGTGGATTCGAACTCCCACTCAAGGTATTTTTATGCGTGGTTCGAACCCCACTGCAGGTATTTTTTTGTGTGGGTTCGAACCCCACTCAAGGTATTTTTTATGTGCGGGTTCGAACCCCACCTCAAGGTATTTTTTTATGTGTGGGATACGAACCCCCACTCAAGATATTTTTTTTAATGTGTGGATTTTCGAACCCCACTCAAGGCATTTTTTCTATGAGTGGGTTCCGAACCCCACTCAGGTATTTTTTATGTGTGGGTTTCGAACCCCACTCAATGCCTTTTTTTAATGTGTGTGGGTTCGAACCCCCACTCAAGGATTTTTTTATGTGTGGGTCGAACCCCACTCAAGTATTTTTTTATGTGTGGGTTTTCGAACCCAACTCAATGTATTTTTTTTTATGTGTGGGTTCGAACCCCACTCAAGGTATTTTTTAATGTGTGGGTCGAACCCCCACTCAAGGTATTTTTAATGTGTGGATTCGAACCCCACTCAAGGAATTTTTTTGTGTGATTCGAACCCCACTCAAGGTATTTTTTATTGAGTGGGTAGAACCCCACTCAAGGTATTTTTTTATGTGTGGGTTCGAATCCCCATCTCAAGGTATTTTTTTATGTGTGGGTTCGAACCCCACTCAAGGTATTTTTATGTGTGATTTCGAACCCACTTCAAGGTATTTTTTTAATGTGTGATTCGAACGCCCACTCAAGGTATTTTTTATGAGTGGGTCGAACCCCACTCAAGGATTTTTTTGGTGTGGGTTCGACCCCGACTCAAGGATTTTTTTTATGTTTGTGTTTCGAACCCCACTCAAGGTATTTTTTATGATTGGGTTCGAACCCCACTCAAGGTATTTTTTTTAATGTGTGGGTTCGAACCCCACTCAAGGTATTTTTTTATGTGTGGGTTCGAACCCCACTCAAGGTATTTTTTTATGTGTGGGTTAAAAACCCCACTCAGGTATTTTTTTTAATGTGTGATTCGAACCCCACTCCAGGTATTTTTGTGTGGATTCGGAACCCCACGCAAGGAATTTTTTATGTGTGGATTCCGAACCACACTGAAGGTCAATTTTTTTATGAGTGGGTCGAACCCCAGTCAAGGTATTTTTTTATGTGTGGGTTCGAACCCCACTCAAGGTATTTTTTTATGTGTGGATTCGAACCCCACTCATGGTATTTTTTTGTGTGGATTCGAACCGCACTCAAGGTATTTTTTTATGTGTGGATTCGAACCCCACTGAAGGATTTTTTATGAGTGGGTTTCGAACCCCACTCAAGGTATTTTTTTCTATGAGTGGGTTCGAACCCCCCACTCAGGTATTTTTTATGTGTGGGTTCGAACCCACTCAAGGTATTTTTTTTATGTGTAGTTCGAATCCCCACTCAAGGTATTTTTTAATGATGGTCGAACCCATCTCAAGTAATTTTTTGGGGAGTGTGGGTTCGAACCCCACTCAAGGTATTTTTTATGTGTGGGTTCGAACCCCACTCAAGGTATTTTTTATGTTTGGGTTCGAACCCCACTCAAGGTATTTTTTATGAGTGTTTCGAACCCCACTCAAGGTATTTTTTATGGGTGGGTTTGAAACCCCATCAAGTATTTTTTTATGGTGGGTTTAACCCCCCTCAAAGGGATTTTTTTATGTGTGGATTCGAACCCCACCAAGTATTTTTTTTTTTGTGGGGTTTGAACCCCACTCAAGGATTTTTTATTGGGGGGTTCGAAAACCCAAATCAAAGGATTTTTTTTATGTGGGGTTCGAACCCCCCTCAAGGGAAATTTTTTTAATGTGTGGTTTGAACCCCCACTCAAGTATTTTTTTATGTGTGGGGTTCGAACCCCCCTCAAGGTATTTTTTTTTGTGTGGGTCGAAACCCCCTCAAGATTTTTTTATGAGTGGGTTCGAACCCTTAAGGGGATTTTTTTTGGTGGGGTTTGAACCCC
>NW_026464826.1:0-14806 GCF_026875155.1 Cherax quadricarinatus
GGGGGGTTTTGTGTGCGGGGGGTTTGGGACTTCCAGCAGGCATGCGTGAGCGTGTTTGATAGGAGTGAATGGAGACAAATGGTTTTTAATACTTGACGTGCTGTTGGAGTGTGAGCAAAGTAACATTTATGAAGGGGTTTCAGGAAACCGGCAGGCCGGACTTGAGTCCTGGAGATGGGAAGTACAGTGCCTGCACTCTGAAGGAGGGGTGTTAATGTTGCAGTTTAAACTGTAGTGTAAAGCACCCTTCTGGCAAGACAGTGATGGAGTGAATGATGGTGAAAGTTTTTCTTTTTCGGGCCACAGTGCCTTGGTGGGAATCGGCCAGTGTGATAATAAAAAAGAATAATAAAATATATCTACTTAATATTTTAGAGGTGGTATTGTTCATTTTCACTTACTAATAGATTAAACAGTGATTAATAAACAGAAACCAGCCACAATATAGTATTTAGTTAAGTACATTTTCTTGTAAGAGGCCCACACTCAAATTTCATTTCATTTGTATACATACATTCTTTCTTATGAATAATATTTGAGACATTAGTGCAATAATTAAAGAGCTATGACCTCTGAAACACAAAAGTGAGACCAAATATGAAGCAACATTATTATATGGATACAAAAAATACTATACTAGCACGCTAAATTAAAACACTCACATCACATGGTGTGGCTTGAAAAGGATACGGCAGTGATGATCCATCTTGAGAATGCAGCAGTTACACACCGAGCAATGATGTGTGCGAGGTGACTTTGGTGCTATACATTTTTTACAAACGCTTATTGCTTCAATGATTAAAATTCCCTGTAAATATTACCTCCTTAGTTAACCCTGTGATGGTCGACAGGCCCTCTCCGAAACTCGTTCTCAGGGTCGGCCAAATTTAAAAAAAAAAAAAAATTATTTTCTCTTATGAAAAGATAGAGAATCTTTTCCCGATCATAAAGACACCAAAAGTTTGAAATTTGATAGAAAACTTACGGAATTATGCTCTTGCAAAGTTAGCGGTCTCGGCGATGTTTACGCATCGGCGATTTTGCCCACTTTCAGCCCATTTTCGCCAATTTCACTGTACTAGTCGACAAAAAACATGAATATTTCGCTAGAACTCCATTTTTTCTATCGAATGGATGCAAGAAACCACCCGTTTATGAAATTCAACTATCCAGTACAGTGGTCAGAATTTAGCAATTTTGCCAATTTCACACAAATTTCAAAAGATGCCAATTTCCGAATAGGGTCCAGAATAAACAAGAAAGACATTCCTGGCACTAAAATGACATTTCCTCCTAGTCATTAGTCACTCTCAAGCCCCTCTTATATTCTTTTGCTTTCCACTTTGAATTTTTATTTTCACAAAAAATATAAGATTTACTGTTATGCAGACTACTGCATTAGTGTAAAAAATGGTATAAATATTATTGGTGCACTTGTGAAAGAATATTAGACTCCCAGTTGACGTGTATTGGACGCTTGGCACGATTTGTTTACTTTTGAAGTTTGGTAAAAATCGAACATTTCTGCTACTTTGAGCTCAATTTCATTGCACTTTTCATTGTAAAACCAGTCAAAATCATCTCAATTTCTGTAATATGTCTTCCATTCTATAAAATGAGACCACGAAAACTAGAATACAACAATAAATACCATACGAAAATACACTGCAAAGTCGCTGATTTATTAAAAAAAAATGGTCAAAGTTTTTTTTTTTTCATTATGCACTGTGTGCTGCAGGATTTTTTTTAGATTGTGCACACTGACCACATAGACCCATTCTTTCATATGAAGGCCTACCAGCTTTCTCCCACTAGATTTGAGGCCGCTAGAATTTATGAGTACTATACGTCAAAAAACCCCTACGCGTAAGACGTACTAGTACGACCAAAACCCTCAAAGGGTTAAAAGAAAGATGCATGAGCAACTGTAATTACTGACCTTGAATTAATTACATCCTGTATGTAAAAAAAAAAATATATTTATGGTTTTATATGCAGTAGTTACTGTATTTAATGACCGTTCATGCTGAGATACTTTATATGGGTTTCGTTACAATGTAAACAGCTTATAAATGTAATATATTAAGTCTTTGGAATAAAATATTTGAATAAATCACTTGGTAAAAGATTAAAAAGTTAACAATTTTAAATAATCTAGATAATACACACAGGGAGTACTAATTATAATATACATAATAATATTTTTAAAAAGGTATAATTTTGGTGAAAGTATGAAAAATTTCCTATATGCATAAAAATTATAAAACTGTATTTTATAAATATGTGCTTCTGTGTCAGTGAGAGCCCTTTAGTATATTTATACCCATCACTGTTCTACTCTTGAGTGAGGTGCACAGGCACCTTCTTATATAAGAAAAGGTAAGAAAAATTATCTTGAGGGAGAGAAAAGTAAGACATGTACACTAGGGGGTGCAGTCGAGCTGGGCACATGCTCCAGCTGGCACTTGTGCATCACAATAATAGGGCAACAATGTGTGACTATAGGTGAAGGAAGTTGAACTGGGCACAGTGTTTAATTAACGAGTATACCAGGGATAGGAGAGATAGGCATTAGGACAAGAACAGGTGTGGCACATTCCAGGTGGGCTCCCCAAGGTATCACACAGAAATACAATAAACATTACTATATCTTTTAAATATGAACAACCAAGGTCAAAACTTAACTTAGAAATATCCAACATAATATTAACCCCTAAACGGTCCAAAACGTATATATACGTTCTTACTGCTAGCACCCCAAACGTATTACCTGGAGTTTCTGGTGGCCTGGTGGCTAACACTCTCGCTTCACACGGCGAGGGCCTGGGTTTGATTCCCAGCCAGAGTAGAAACATTGGGCGTGTTTCTTTCCACCTGTTGTCTATGTTCCCCATCAGTAAAATGGGTACCTAGGTGTTAGTCGACTGGTGTGGGTCGCATCCTGGGACACTGACCTAATTTGCCCGAAAAGCTGAGCATAACAAGGGGATTTCTATGCAGTAGTATGTCATTGTTGTCAGCTAGGCCTGTATACCATGTACATGTACTTGTAGTAAATAAAGATATTATTATTAATATTATTATTATTATTACCTGGAGAGAGTTCTGGGGGGTCAATGCCCCTACAGCCCAGTCTGTGACCAGGCCTCATGGTGGATCAGAGCCTAATCAACCAGGCTGTTACTGCTAGCTGCAC
Organism: Cherax quadricarinatus; assembly: GCF_026875155.1. Lineage (NCBI taxonomy): Eukaryota > Metazoa > Arthropoda > Malacostraca > Decapoda > Parastacidae > Cherax > Cherax quadricarinatus. The sequence continues at coordinate 3,197 of NW_026464826.1, forward strand.
TCAATCCAACATATGAGCCACAGCCCAGCTGGCCAGGTACCGACTTTAGGTGCTTGTCCAGTGCCTGCTTGAAGACAGCCAGGGGTCTATTGGTAATCCCCCTTATGTATGCTGGGAGGCAGTTGAACAGTCTCGGGACCCCCTGATACTTATTGTATTGTCTCTTAACGTGCTAGTGACACCCCTGCTTTTCATTGGGAAGATGTCGCAGCATCTGCCTAGTCTTTTGCTTTCGTTGTGAGTAATTTTCGTGTGCAAGTTCAGTACTAGTCCCTGTAAGATTTTCCAGGTGTATATAATCATGTATCTCTCTCGCCTGCGTTCCAGGGAGTACAGGCTCAGGAACTTCAAGCACTCCCAGTAATTGAGGTGTTTTATCTCCGTTATGCGCACCATGAAGGTTCTCTGTACATTTTCTAGGTCAGCAATTTCACATGCCTTGAAAGGTGCTGTTAGTGTGCAGCAATATTCCAGCCTAGATAGAACAAGTGACCTGAAGAGTGTCATCATGGGCTTGGCATTCCTAGTTTTGAAGGTTCTCATTATCCATCCTGTCATTTTTCTAACAGATGCAATTTATACAATGTTATGGTCCTTGAAGGTGAGATCCTCTGACATAATCACTCCCAGGTCTCCCAGGTATATACAGTGGACCCTCAACCAGCGATGGCATCGATTAACGATAAATCTGACTAGCGATACATTTTAACGCAAAAATTTTGCCTCGACTAGCGCTTAAAAATCCGACCAGCGCTATCTGTTCCATACGAGACGCGTCCACTTTGGCCTGAGCACGCCTCACTTGTCCCGTGGGTGCCAGTGTTTACAAGCCAGCCACCGCGGTCGCTTCACACACGCTTCACACACGGAGGGCCCGGGTTCGATTCCCGGCGGGTGGAAACATTCGACACGTTTCCTTACACCTGTTGTCCTGTTCACCTAGCAGCAAATAGGTACCTGGGTGTTAGTCGACTGGTGTGGGTCGCATCCTGGGGGACAAGATTAAGGACCCCAATGGAAATAAGTTAGACAGTCCTCGATGACGCACTGACTTTCTTGGGTTATCCTGGGTGGCTAACCCTCTGGGGTTAGAAATCCGAACGAAATCTTATCTTATCTTATCACAGCCTTTGTAGTGATTGCACCTGCAAAATAAGTCACCATGGGCCCCAAGAAAGCTTCTAGTGCCAACCCTACAGCAAAAAGGGTGAGAATTACTATGGAGATCAAGAAAGAGATCATTGCTAAGTATGAAAGTGGAGTGCGTGTCTCTGAACTGGTCAGGTTGTATAATAAACCCCAATCAACCATCGCTACTATTGTGGGCAAGAAAACGGCAATCAAGGAAGCTGTTCTTGCCAAAGATGCAACTATGTTTTCGAAACTGAGATCGCAAGCGGTAGAAGATGTTGAGAGACTCTTATTGGCGTGGATAAACGAGAAACAGATAGCAGGAGATAGCATCTCTCAAGCGATCATATGTGAAAAGGCTAGGAAGTTGCATGACGATTTAATTAGAAAAATGCCAGCAACTAGTGGTGATGTGAGTGAATTTAAGGCCAGCAAAGGTTGGTTTGAGAGATTTAAGAAGCGTAGTGGCATTCATAGTGTGATAAGACATGGTGAGGCTGCCAGTTCGGACCACAAAGCGGCTGAAAAATATGTGCAGGAATTCAAGGAGTACATAGACAGTGAAGGACTGAAACCTGAACAAGTGTTTAATTGTGATGAAACAGGCCTGTTTTGGAAGAAAATGCCAAGCAGGACGTACATTACTCAGGAGGAAAAGGCACTCCCAGGACATAAGCCTATGAAAGACAGGCTTACTCTGTTGATGTGTGCCAATGGTAGTGGTGATTGCAAAGTGAAGCCTTTATTGGTGTATCACTCTGAAACTCCCAGAGTGTTCAGGAAAAACATGTCCTCAAGGCTAATTTGTGTGTGCTGTGGAGGGCAAACAGTAAGGCATGGGTCACTAGGGACTTTTTCTATGACTGGTTACACCATGCATTTGCCCCCAATGTGAAAAATTACCTAATTGAAAAGAAATTAGACCTTAAGTGCCTCCTGGTATTAGACAATGCTCCTGGTCATCCTTCAGACTTGGCGCAGAGCGACTTTCTAGGGACATGAGCTTCATTAAGGTGAAGTTTTTGCCTCCTAATACCACTCCTCTCCTGCAGCCCATGGACCAGCCAGGTCATTTCCAACTTCAAGAAACTGTACACAAAAGCTATGTTTGAAAGGTGCTTGTAGTGACCTCAGAAACTCAACTGACTCTAAGAAAGTTTTGGAAAGATCATTTACCATCCTCAATTGTGTAAACATATAGGTAAGGCTTGGGAGGAAGTAACTAAGAGGACCTTGAACTCTGCTTGGAAAAAACTGTGGCCAGAAGTGTAGACGAAAAGGGATTTTGAAGGGTTTGATGCTAACCCTGAGAATCCTATGCCAGTTGAGGAACCATTGTGGCATTGGGGAAGTCCTTGGGGTTGGAGGTTAGTGGGAGGATGTGGAAGAGCTGGTGGAGGAGGACAATGAAGAACTAACCACTGATGAGCTGCTAGATCATCTTGAACAGCAAGAGGGCAGACCTGAGGAAACTGCTTCGGAGGAGGGGAGAGAGAAATTGGAAGAAGTTGCCTACTTCTAAGATTAAGGAAATGTGTGCAAAGTGGCTTGAAGTGCAAACCTTTTTTGATGAAATCACCCTGACACAGCTACTGCAAGCTGTGTTGACAACCTGTACACTGACAATGTTGTGAACCACTTTAGGAAAGTCATAAAGGAACGAAAGTACAGGTATCTATGGACAGATATGTTGTGCGACAGAAGTCCAGTGACTCTCAAGCTGGTCCTAGTGGCATTAAAGAACAGGGAATAACCCAGAAAAAGACTTGACACCTCAAGTGCTAATGGAAGGGGATTCCCCTTCTAAACACTAAGAAGATCAACAGTCTCCCCTCCTCCCATCCCATCAATCATCACCAGATCTTCAATAAAGGTAACTGTCATGTAACTGTGCATGTCTTCTTCAGTTTGTGTGTATTAAAATTAATATTTCATGTGGTAAAAATTTTTTTTCAATACTTTGGGGTGTCTTGCACGGATTAATTTGATTTCCATTATTTCTTATGGGGAAAATTAACTTGACTAACAATTATTTCGATTAACGATGAGCTCTCAGGAACGGATTAATATCGCTGGTTGAGGGTCCACTGTATATGTTTTATTTTTCCTGCCTCCAAATTTGGCATGATTGGCCTGAGAGGCCTGGTCAGCACAGAATGGGTCTTAACACTCGGTGTACACCATATTAAAAAAATCTGGGACCACTTAGTACCTTGTGGGAGCACCAGTTAAATTGAGTGCCAGCTAGAGCAAACAGTGCAGCAAACACCAAGGATTCACTGATGTAATGTCATATTAACACTCCTCTTTTAAGAGGAAAGTGATGTTAACTGCAAGTTTAGGGTCTGTCTATCTGTCTCTATCTCTGTCTGTATCTGTCTACCTGTCTGTCTATCTCTGTCTGTCTGTCTCTGTCTCTTTTTATCTGTCTCACAGGTACACACATATACAATTATACATAGTGTAAATTACCTAGGATAACCTAAAAAATCCGAAGTGCTATACTGTGCTTGTAGATATAATGCATAAGAATACCTGTTGGTTCACAGTGGCTCTCTCTGAGACAGAGAGAGAGACAAGCAGAGACAGAAAGAGGCAAGCAGACAGAGAGGCAAGACAGAGAGACAGATAATCAGTGACAGAGAAACCAGCTCAACAAATGTCACCCCTTATCTCTGCACCCTCGCTGGTGCTAATTAAATGTCATCACTTATCTCATCTTATCTCTGCCCCCTCGTTGGCACCCATCAAATGCCATGCTTATCTTATCTTATCACTGCCCTCCGATGCTTGTCACTGACACTCGTCTTATGCATTGCTTCAGGGGAACTTCTTCCTTTTTCCTTCTTCTATACTCCCATGTATCCAAAACATTGCTTGGATCTATAAATACTTTGTATATACTACAGTGGAACCTCAAATTTTTGAACGTATCGCTTATCGAACTCTTCAAAAATCGACCGCTTTTTTCTAACCAACTTTGTCCCTATTATCGAGCTCGCCCCTATTTTCGAACCGCCAGGTACCGGATCTGTCCGCCAGCCCACTCTGTCCGTGTCCCTGTGTAGGCGCCGTGAACCAGTCTGGCTTTGTTGATGCTTGAGTAAACACTAACCTGTGCTCTCATTCAAACATTTTACAATTAATTCATTGCGTTTAGTGGTGGTGGGACTGTGAAATAAGCTACCATGGGCCCAAAGAAACTTGCTAGTGGTACCCCTGTGGTAAAGAAAGTGAGAAACACCATAGATGTGAAGAAGGAAATAATACAGAATTAGTATGAGAGTGGTGTGAAACTTGCTGAGCTTCCCAGGATGTATGGGAAAAACAAGTTGACCATCATTTCTATCCTGGCAAAGAAAGAACAAATCAAGGAAGCTGATGTTGCAAAAGGTGTTAACATGCTAACCAAAAAAAGACCACAGACAATCGATCAGGTTGAGAAGTTGTTGCTGGTGTGGATCAAGGATAAAGAGATGGCAGGTGATAGTGTTTCAGAGACGATTATTTGTGAAAAGGCAAGGAAGTTGCATGCCGATCTGGTACAAAAAACTACTGGAACCAGTACTGATAGTGAATTTAAGGCCAGCAGAGGCTGGTTTGACAGATTTAAGAAGCGTAGAGGCATACACAATGTTGTAAGGTATGGTGAGGCAGCCAGTTCAGACAAACGGGCAGCTGAGAAGTTTGTACAGGTGTTTAAGGTTCTTGACAGGCTAACTCTTTTGTTCTGTGCTAACGCTAGTGGTGGTTTTAAAGTGAAGCCTTTACTTGTGTATCATTCAGAAAATCACAGTGTATTTAAGAAAAACAATGTCATAAAGAACAAATTATGTGTCTTGTGGAAAGTAAATAAGGCATGGGCCACTAGGCAAATTTTCAGAGTGGGTCCATGAAGTGTTTGGCCCCAGTGTGAGAAAATACCTCCTAGACAATAATTTGCCACTCAAGTGCCTCCTGTTAATGGACAATGCTCCTGCTCATCCTCCAAACTTAGTAGACCTCTTGTCTAGGGACTTCAGTTTTATAACAGTGATGTTCTTGCCTCCTAACACCACTCCTCTCCTCCAGTCCATGGACCAGCAGGTCATTTCTAACTTCAAAAAACTCTACACAAAAGCAGTGTTTGAAAAGTGCTTTCAAGTGACCACAGACACTAAGTTGACCTTAAGAGAGTTCTGGAGGAATCATTTCAACATCTATAGCTCCATAAGCCTTATAGGTAAGGCTTGGGAGGGAGTGACTTCCAGGACTTTGAACTCTGCTTGGAGACAATTGTGGCCAGATTGTGTCCAAAAGAGGGATTTTGAAGGGTTTGAGGCTGACCCTGACCCTGTCCCTGACCCAGCTGACCCTCTGCCTGTTGTTGACTCTACTGTGGCATTGGGGAACACCCTGGGGCTGGAGGTGAGTGGCGAGGATGTGGAAGAGTTGGTGGAGGACCACAGGGAAGAGCTAACCACTGAAGAGCTGCAAGAGCTTCATTTGGAACAGTATCAGACCACAGCTGAGGAACTTGCTTCAGAGGAGGACGAGGGAGTGGATGAGGTGCCTTCTTCAAAGATTAAGGAGATTTGCACCAAGTGGAACGATGTCCAAATGTTTGTGGAGAAGCACCACCCTGAGCAAGCTGAAACAAGCCATCTTTGCAACAAGTTCAGTGACAAAACCATGTCCCATTTTAGGGAAATCTTAGAGGCACCCAGAAACAGAGGATTGTGGACAGTTATTTTGTGAGACAGATGTCCAGTGACTCTCAAGTTGTTCCTAGTGGCATTAAAAAGACAGAGAAGGGAAGTAACCCCAGAGAGGGCTTTACCTGAAGTCCTCATGGAGGGGGATTTTCCTTCCAAACACTAACTTCAACTCCCTCTCTCCTCCTATCTTCCAGATGCCATCACCAATCTTCAATAAAGGTAAGTAAAAATGTTATTTTATATGTTTATTTAAATTTATCAATACATAATTGTACACTATTTGTTGTGTGTATGTAAAACTTTAATTAATTTCTACAAAATGCATTTTTTTTGTGTGAATATTTTTGGGTTTCTGGAACGGATTAATTGTATTTCCATTATTTATGGGAAATACTGCTTCACTTTTCAAACTTTTCAAATTTAGAACTAGCTCCTGGAATGGATTAAGTTCGAAATTTGAGGTTCCACTGTATTCCCAGACAATAGTAAATGACCAAGGCATGTGTAAATGTTCACCTTTCAATGTGTTTGTGGCAATTTGAGTACAATTTCAGTACCTAATATTAGTGTCAGAACAAAGATTGGTTATGAAATGACAAGAACTACAATAAATTGTAATTATCAGAACATAAAAATATATAAAATAATATAAAAATGAGAAAAAATGCAGCAGCGAGGAGGTGGATGGAGACAGTGGAGATGTCCTGTCTAAGGGCAATGTGTGGTGTAAATATTATGCAGAAAATTCAGAGTGTGGAAATTAGGTGTGGAGTTAATGAAAGTATTAGTAAGAGGGCTGAAGAGGGACTGTTGAGGTGGTTTGGTCATTTAGAGAGAATGGATCAAAGTAGAATGACATGGAGAGCATTTAAATCTGTAAGAGAGGGAAGGCGGGGTAGGGGTCATCCTCGAAAAGGTTGGAGGGAGGGGGTAAAGGAGGCATTGTGGGCGAGGGGCTTGGACTTCCAGCAAGCGTGCATGAGCGTGTTAGATAGGAGTGAATGGAGACGAATGGTATTTGGGACCTGACGATCTGTTGGAGTGTGAGCAGGGTAATATTTAGTGAAGGGATTCAGGGAAACTGGTTATTTTTATAGACGGACTTTAGTCCTGGAAATGGGAAGTACAATGCCTGCACTCTAAAGGAGAGGTTCGGGATATTGGCAGTTTGGAGGGATATGTTGTGTTTCTTTATACATATATATAAACCATACCACGGGCGGGGATAGAACCCGCGATCAGAGAGTCTCAAAACTCCAGACCGTTGTGTTAGCCACTGGACCAGCTATCCACAATAAGTTTCGTCCAACTAGGTATATTTCTACACCATAGGAAGGTTAGCATAGGCACCACTGTGACCACAAATGCTAGCTGGTCCAGTGGCTAACACGACGGTCTGGAGTTTTGAGACTCTCTGATCGCGGGTTCTATCCCCACCCGTGGTATGGTTTGTTTGCAATCGTGTCATTATGATTTCGTGAGTCATGTTAACGGCTTTGAGGGGACTTGAGCTAGAGTTCGTCACGGCCACGCTAGCTGGAGATTCATCTGTAAAAACTTGCACTTGTGGTCACAGTTGTGCCTGTGCTAACCTTCCTATGGTGTAGAAATATACCTAGTTGGACGAATCTTATTGTGGCTAGCTGGTCCAGTGGCTAATGCAACGGTCTGGAGTTTTGAGAATCTCTGATCACGGGTTCTATCCCCGCCCATGGTATGGTTTGTTTGCAATTGTGTCATTACGATTTTGTGAATCATTTATACGTATTTACTTCGAACACTTCTGCAAGCGGCAGGACTCATGTTGCCGTCAGGTGAGCATTAAGTGCCAACTTTGCAGCCTCATATCTCAGTAAGTACTGACCCTAATTTTTTTTATTTTAATCCTATAACACTTAGAAAAATTTTCTCTTTATTTCAATAAAAAAAAACGATTTCATTATTTTTCAAAATATTCGGGGCACTGGGCGAGAGAATGTATATATACATTTGGAGCGTTTAGGGGTTAACATGGTTTTAATAGGTACTATTTGATACTCTATTAGAAGAACTAAAAGTTCTATAAAATTTTATTATATTCTATTTTATATGTACAGTGGACCCCCGCATAGCAACTTTAATCCGTGCAAGAGGGCTCATTGTTATGCGAAATGATCGGTATGCGAATGAATTTTCCCCATAAGAAATAATGGAAATCAAATTAATCCGTGCAAGACACCCAAAAGTATGAAAAAAAAATTTTTACCATATGAAATATACATTTTCCTACACACAAAGAGAAGGATACATGCACAATAGTAGAGTAGTACATGCACAATATATATTGTGCATGTACTAGTCTACTAAATGAAGAATAAATGACACTTACCTTTATTGAAGATGCAGCAATGACTGATGAGACACTGTCCTGGGAGTGCCTTTTCCTCCTGAGTACTGTAGGTCCTGTTTGGCATTTTCTTCCAGAACAGGCCTTATCACACTGTGTATGCCACTACGATTCTTAAATCTCTCAAACCACCTTTGTTGGCTTTAAATTCACCATATGAGCACTAGTTCCAGGCATTTTTCCCTGTTCACCTGGGTGTTAGTCGACTGGTGTGGGTTGCATCCTGGAGACAAGATTAAGGACCCCAATGGAAATAAGTTAGACAGTCTTCGATGACACTGACTTTTTTGGGTTATCCTGGGTGGCAAATCCTCTGGGGTTAATTGTTTCTTGGTATTCTCAATAAGCCACACCAACAACGTGCTACAGCAGCAGCAGCAGCAGCTGACAGTGCTACAGCAGCAGCAGCAGCTGACAGTGCTACAGCAGCAGCAGACGATGCTACTGCAGCAGCAGATGGTACTACAGCAGCAGCAGCAGCTGACAGTGCTACAGCAGCAGCAGACGATGCTACAGCAGCAGCAGACGATGATACAGCAGCAGCAGACGATGCTACAGCAGCAGCAGACGGTACTACAGCAGCAGCTGACGGTGGTACAACAGCAGCAGCAGCTGACAGTGCTACAGCAGCAGCAGATGATGCTACAGCAGCAGCAGATGATGCTCAGCAGCAGCAGACGGTACTACAGCAGCAGCTGACGGTGGTACAGCAGCAGCAGCAGCTGACAGTGCTGCAGCAGCAGACAGCAGCTAAGCGACGGTGGGTGGTACAGCAGCAGCAGCTGACGGTGGTACAGCAGCAGCAGCTGATGGTGGTACAGCAGCAGCAGCTGACGTGGTACAGCAGCAGCAGCTGACGGAGGTACAGCAGCAGCAGCTGACGGTGGTACAGCAGCAGCAGCTGGACGGTGGTACAGCAGCAGCAGCTGACGGTGGTACAGCAGCAGCAGCTGACGGTGGTACAGCAGCAGCAGCTGACGGTGGTACAGCAGCAGCAGCTGATGGTGGTACAAGCAGCAGCAGCTGACGGTGGTACAGCAGCAGCAGCTGACGGTGGTACAGCAGCAGCAGCTGACGGTGGTACAGCAGCAGCAGCTGACGGTGGTACAGCAGCAGCAGCTGAGGTGACAGCAGCGCAGTGATGGGTACAGCAGCAGCAGCTGACGGTGGTACAGCAGCAGCAGCTGACGGTGGTACACAGCAGCAGCAGCAGACGGTGGGTACAGCAGCAGCAGCTGACGGTGGTACAGCAGCAGCAGCTGACAGTGGTACAGCAGCAGCAGCTGACGGTGGTACAGCAGCAGCAGCTGACGGTGGTACAGCAGCAGCAGCAGCTGTACCACCAATAGTAGCGATGGTTGATTGGGGTTTATTATACAACCTGGCCAGCTCGGAGACACGCACTCCACTTTCATACTTATCAATGATCTTTTTCTTCATCTCTATAGTAATTCTCACCCTTATTGCTGTAGGGTTGGCACTAGAAGCTTTCTTGGGGCCCATGGTCACTTATTTTGCAGATAAAATCACCAAAAACACTGTAATAATACGAAATGTTCCGATTGTATGCTTGGATGTTACCGCGGAGGCTGGCTGGTAAACAATGCCACCGGCGGCACATGTGAGGCTGGCTAAGGGCGCACATTGGACGCGTCTCGGACGAACAGCGGTGAGTGGGTTTTTGAGCGGTATGCGAGGCAAAATTTTTGCGATAAAACAGAGTGGTATGCGGATTGAACGTTATGTGATGCCGACGGTATGCGGGGGTCCACTGTATTCTATATCTATGTTAATGAGTAATTTTAAAGGAAATTTTCTAGGATTAGTTAATTTTGCTAAACGATATGTTATCATAGGTAAATATTGTACAAATGTTATCATAGGTAAATACTGCACAAATGTTATCATAGGTAAATACTGCATAAATGTTATCATAGGTAAATACTGCACAAATGTTATCATAGGTAAATACTGGATAAATGTTATCATAGGTAAATACTGCACAAATGTTATCATAGGTAAATACTGCACAAATGTTATCATAGGTAAATACTGCACAAATGTTATCATAGGTAAATACTGTACAAATGTTATCATAGGTAAATACTGTACAAATGTTATCATAGGTAAATACTGTATAAATGTTATCATAGGTAAATACTACACAAATGTTATCAGAAGTAAATACTGCATAAATGTTATCATAGGTAAATACTGTACAATGTTATCATAGGTAAATACTGTACAAATGTTATCATAGGCCTGTTCATTGCAGTCACTTGTTTGCACAGAACTGCTTAATGCCTCAAATGATGTAGTGGTAGTTTTAGCAGTAAAGGTCGAGAACCAAAACCTAGTCATTGTGGTAGTCTACAAGCCTCTGGATGCAACATCCCAGAAATTCCAGGAACAGCTGTTAAAAATTGACCACTGTCTGGAAAATCTTCCAGCTCCTGCACCCAACATCTTGCTCCTGGGGGATTTCAACTTAAGGCACCTAAAATGGAGGAATATAGCAAATAATATTGTTGCAGAAATAACACCAGGAGGCAGCTCCGATGAAAACTCACACTCACGCGAGCTTTTAAATCTCTGCACAAAATTCAATTTAAACCAGCAAATAATAGAGCCTACTAGACTGGAGAATACACTAGACCTCATCTTCACTAACAATGATGATCTGATAAGAAATGTCACCATATCAAAAACAATATACTCAGATCACAACATAATTGAGGTTCAGACATGTATGCGTGGAGCCCCAGACCGACATAATGAAATTAGTCACGAGGGAGCATTCACCAAATTCAACTTCAATAACAAAAACATAAAGTGGGACCAAGTAAACCAAGTCCTAACCGATATAAGCTGGGAAGATATACTAAGCAACACAGACCCCAACTTATGCCTAGAACAGATTAACTCGGTGGCACTCGATGTATCCATAAGGCTTATTCCTCTAAGAAAAAGGAGGAGTAGATGTAAAATAGAAAGAGACAGGTGCTCCCTTTACAGGCGACGGAAAAGAATAACAGAGCGGCTAAAAGAGGTCAATATATCTGAAATGTGTAGGGAGACACTGGTCAGAGAAATAGCAAACATCGAACTTAAGCTAAAGGATTCTTATAGGAGTCAGGAATCGCGGGAAGAACTAAAAGCCATAAATGAAATTGAAAGAAACCCAAAGCATTTCTTCTCCTATGCCAAATCAAAGTCGAGAACAACGTCCAGTATTGGGCCATTACTTAAACAAGATGGGTCCTACACAGATGACAGCAAGGAAATGAGTGAGCTACTCAAGTCCCAATATGACTCGTTTTTTTGCAAGCCACTAACCAGACTGAGAGTCAAAGATCAAAATGAATTTTTAGAGAGAAGCCACAAATTGGTTAACAC
>NW_026464827.1:0-14705 GCF_026875155.1 Cherax quadricarinatus
TAAAGGGCTTTTATCAAATTTACTTTTGCTGCAGCTGGATGTGTAAACAGTGCTTTTGAGCTATTCAGCAATATGAATAAATATTTTTGCGTAATTAAGCATCTTTGCTCACATCAAATGCTCTAAAAGTTAGGTTAAATAATTAGTATAAATTCAATTTTTAAATTGAAGAAATATTATAAGTGGCTGTGGGATCCTTCAGTTCTTTTCAGGTTAATGGAAATTGGTAAACTAAAGGGAAACTTAAGACAGTATTGGATCTTTCAGTTTTACTTTAAAAATTTATAAGTACATAAGGCTAATGAAGGTACTGGATTTACTTGGTATTTTATTTTCAGCCAAAATCGACTGGAATACGAGAAGAGAGTACGAGCACAGGCTAAGGCAATGTCTGCACCCTTTGAGTAAACATTAGTCATCAGAAAGCAAGAGGTGGCAAACCTTGTAATAGGGATAAACAACATTGGCTGTATTGCCTAACTAGCACTGAAGATTATTCTGGTTAAAGGTGTATGTGAAGTTAGTAGGAAAAAGGTTTTAAGTTCATATAGGATTGAGCACATTTATGTGCAGTCTTGAATTTTGTTTTAGCTTTACAATGGACATTTCATTCCATTCCTAGTCCTGAGTGACTTTGTTTTACAAATGAACCACAAAGGTTGACCTTCATTGCCTCCAGAATTTTGGATTGATTCTTCTCATGCTCTACTGTATGTTACAGTATATATACACAAAAAAATTGAAAAACTATTAAAATACAACTGTAGTGTATACTAGTCTTAAACTATTCCTTTCCTTGTGTACCTGTTTTTCTATTTTCTCCATCTGTAATGGATATTAAATTAATAAACTATTTTTACCAGTTCATCTTTATTTCCTAAGCTGATTTCTTGTAAAATGTTGCCAGGTTTTCACTGGCTACAGGAAAATGCAAACTTACCTTTAAACTGTCAAGTGTACTAGTATGCAACTGACGACTGTGTCCAATGTGCTACAATAGTACGCTCAGTTTTTCCTGCCTTCAAATCTGCCACCTGTCAAATTTTTTGACCTCGGCACCACTCTTTGGGTCTTCTACAATCTATTGTAGAAAGGGGGAAGGGGCATTAAGGCCAGGAGGGGTCCACACACTGAATTATGGTTAACTCAAGTTGATGATTGTCCAACATACTAGTATGCCTAACATAAGTAAACAATGAAATCAGCTTTTGTTCCACCACCAGCTTCTCTACTAGCCAAGAGTTTGGAAGTAGCATGAAGATAACTTTTTCCAAATTTAGTACAACTTCATACTAAAATTGGAATTAAGTCTCAAAGTACTAAGCATTTTTAACAAAGGATTACCCAATAGTTAGTGTGACATTTCCATGTTCCATGTTAAACAATTAGTGTTAGTATTCCTTGTATATAATGTTAAAGGCCAAAGTAGTGAAAAAATAGAATAAAAATAAATTAAGCCAATGTATACCGTATGTTTCAAGTGGAGCAATGTCGAGTTAAGCATTTCCCAATGTTTGAAGTGTTAAATTTTCTTTAAATACATATAATCATAAACTAGTGTACTAAGTGTTAAACACTAAAAGCAATTAATCTTTTTTTGTCATACAGTAAAACTTCACGTTGCCGGCACATTGATACTGCTGCTGTTGAAGTGAACATTTTTTTTAGTCAACCAGATAGCAAATTTTTTATTTGATTCACTTGTTTTAGTCTTTGATTTATAAAAATGCAGCTATAAAAATGCACTTTTCTATTTTTTCCAAAATCCTCTAGAATTTTGTTTAGTGTCCATTTTGGGGTTAAGCTTGAAAAATGTTTTTCTGATCATAGCACTATGGTAAATAAGCTACATTTTCTGATTTTACTGATATAGTATTTTAGCTTACCCCCCCCCTCCCCCCCCCCAAAAAAAAAAAAATACGTTGGTCATCTTCCAACAAGGCAAGGTGACCCAAAAAAAGAAAATCTCAAGAAAGAAAATACTTTCATCATTCAGCACTTTCACCTCGCTCATACATAATCACCGTCTTTGTAGAGGTGCCCAGATACAACAGTTTAGTCACTCCAGACTGCCAATATCCCAAACACCTCCTTTAAAGTACAGGCATTGTGCTTCCCATTTCCAGGACTCGAGTCCGGCTAACCAGTTTCCCTGAATCCCTTCACAAAATATTACCCTGCTCACACTCCAACAGCTCATCAGGTCCCAAAAACCACTCGTCTCCATTCACTCCTGTTTAACACTTGTACACTTGCTGGAAATCCAAGCCCTCGTCCACAAAACCTCCTCCACCCCTCCCTCCAACGTTTTGTGGATGACCCCCTACCCTTCCTTTCCCTACAGATATATACATTCTCCAAGTCATTCTACTTTGTTCCATTCTCTCTAAATGACCAAACCACCTCAACAACCCCTCTTCAGCCTTCTGACTACTACTATTAGTAACTCCACACCACCTAATTTCCACACTACGAATTCTCTGCATAATAATTTATACACACGTTTCCCTTAGACAGGACATCTCTACTACCTCTGCCGCCTCCTCGCTGCAGCATTTACAACCCAAGCTTCACACCCATATAGTGTTGGAACCACTATACTTTCGGTACATTTCCTCTTTGCCTCCATGGAAAAGGTTTTTTTGTCTCCAGATACCTTGACACGCCACTCGCCTTTTGTCCTTCATCAGTTCTCTGGTTAACCTTATCCTTCATAAACCCATCTTCTGACAAATCGACTCCCAAATATCTAAAAACATTCACTTCTTCATGACTGGTTAGCCAGTGGGTACACTGACTACCCATGAAGCAGAATTGGTATGTAAATGTATAGGGAAGTGGTGTGTAGTGTACTGAATTTGCAAATAAGAGGTGTATGGTACTGAATATAGTAAACTTTTACACAACCCAGTCTTGTTTTCAATAGCATGCTGTTTAAATTTTGTAAAGTCCTAAACAAAAAAATTGCTTTGAAGAGGGGTGGGATATTTTGCCCCTCTGGCTACAAATCTGAACATTTAAGTGCTATGATAGGTGTATTTTCTTTATTGCTGTCTAGTACTTTTATCAGCGAGAATACATTTCATGTGGATTTAAGGCAGCAAAAGATTTGGTTTTAGCTTGCTTCTTGCTAATGCATCAGGAGATTCTTTTTAAGTGAAAGCCTGTGTTGATTTATTGTTTGTATTATTGCCCATCCTTTAAAATTATAATCAAAATGAAGTGCTAAACCCAGCCATGCTCTAAGAGGTTAGACTTCACCCATTATTTGGTGATCTAGACAGTGCAGATGTGAAGTCTTCATGTTGTGTGAATTTTATTTTACTCCCTCAGTCAAGATGTACTTCAACAAACAATTTTTGAAAAATTCACCAAATGCTTGATAATTCAGTAATTTTCATCTATAGAATGTGGATTTTTAAATGCGATAATGTATTTACCACCAAATATTGCAACTTGACACAACCATTAGATCAAGGGGTGATTGAAACCTTAAAATGCCACTACACATGCAGGGTAATGAAAAATTTGACCAGGGATGGCAATTTTCACACGAGTGCTAGAATTCTGGCATAAAATTAACATTGAAAATGTAAAAACTAGGGTAACATAACAGGTACATTGAACAGTGTCCCGATCAACAATAAATGCAGCTGTATACAGTACTGCACGTCAATACAGCTGTATACAGTACCGCACGTCAATACAGCTTATATGGCAGGTTAATTTCCAGGCTATTGCCATAAAGTGAATTGACATTATTTTCCTTTTCAAATGCATATAAATGCCTGATAACATGCTTACTCATATTAAGTTAGCCTCTACTACTATCTTTCTGACCCCCACCCCTCAAGGGAGGTTCCTTGATGCTGGTGAGGGGGGTCTTAATCTAGGGAATTGGATCTCTGCTCCAGTTCCCTGATTTAAGTCTGAATACCTTCTATCCCCCACCCGAGGTGCTGCATAATCCAATGGGTTTAGCGCTTCTCCTTGATTATAATAATATTGACAATGCACCAGTTATGATTTGTAAGCACATCTCCCTTAATTTTTGCTGTGGAACTATTATCTTTCCCCACGTGATCATACAACGCAACTTGTGTGTAATGAAGACATTCTGAAGCAACTTGAGCTCCAGAATCTCCTGATCATTGAAGCCGACATGTACTCTCTGCCTGGGGGCAGAGGCTGCAATATAGTAAGGCTAACTTTTGACAGCCGTGAGCTGCCACCATCTGTTTACATAGTGGGACAGTACCTACAAGTGCGGGAGGTGATCCCTGCACAATAACGTAGAAAATGCTGGCGCTTTGGCTGCCCGCCAAAATATTGCAGGTCATTGGCAGAATACCCGGTCTGTGGTGCTACTGACCATAGCAGTCAATCTTGCAGCCACCCTACCTTTTGCCTTAACTGCGAAGAGGTGCACCTTGCCTCTTCTTGCCATTGCTCGATTTTAAGGGAAGGCAGATTCGTCTTAGAGGGCTTCACTTATGCTATGGCAGTTTCCCATCTCTGCCTCCAAGGAAGATTCCCACGGCTCTTATTCCAGGGTCGCTAGATGGTCCCAGACCTCGGTGATGCCTGCTTCCACAAATATCTCTATCCCTCACTTCCACAGTCAACTCGTCTAACCCTTTTGCAGTCCTGAGTTCTGAAGTTCCGACCTCATCTCTTGCTGTCCCTACTTCTTTGCCTTCCCACTTACATTTCAGCACCTCCGCTCCCCTTCCTATCTAAATAGATTCCATGTATTCCTTCTTTAAAGTACACATTCATTTATGTCCAAATCTCCTTCAGCTCCCAAACTACAGGACATTATCAAATGTTCTATTTCTTCCCTATCTCTGAGTCTAGGCCTTTACCTTGAGCTGCATCTGATACTGTTGCTCCCTTGCCTGTCCCTCCGGAAATTTCTGCCTGCCAAGATACCTATACCCCATCTTTGGTGTCTTCTGTTGTCTCCACTTTTTACCCAAACTACATCTACTCCCTTTGTCACCTTGCTCCTTCCGCCTTCCCTCCCATCTGAGACTATTGAAACCATATCCTCGTTTAGCGTTTATCAAAAAGACAACACCTGTGATGGACACCAGTCCACCCCCTAACACTTCATATTCTCACCACTTTCATGTCATTCCAATACTTCACTCATTAATTTCCCAATGTCTCTGCATGTTAACTTTACGGACCCTCTTGGTCCATAGACAGATGCACAATGTTAATGCTATGCTCTATTAGCACTTCTTGTGCGCTGCAGTATACCACGTTCTCGAGTCCTTGTAAATACTGCACTGCATTACGCTGCAACCTGTATTTACTTGGACAAGTGGTATAGTCTGCTCTGTTATCTTTTTCCTCCTCGGCCATCATCTATTCCTGATGTGGCATCTCTAATTTCTTCCTTACCAACTCCTCCCCCTCTTTTAAATTTTTAAATACTCATAATTTCCTCGGGGTTTGGGCTCACTTTTGATGTGGCGATCTTTTAGAGGTTTTCTTCTCATTTCTTCCACCCCCCATATTTCAAAAAACAGATACCCAACTCTTTTTGACTTTCGCACTCAGCTCTTGCATAGGTTTCTAAATTTTTTCCCCTCAGCTCCCACTAAACTTTATCTGGTCTGTGGTCCCTAAATTTTACATGAAAAGCGGTCATTTTCCTATCTTTTTATTAATATTCCGACCTCCCCCAAGGGAGGTTCCTTGACGCGGTGAGGGGCTCTTAAATCTAGGGAATTCGATCTTTTCCCTTCGGGTTCCCCTAAATTTGGGCATGAATCCCTTTCCCACCCCCCCTTCCCCCCCAGGGGGCCCGTTTGTATAATCCTACGGGTTTAGCACTTCCCCATGATTATAAAGATCTTTATTCCGATTTCCCTTTCCTTACCCACGTTGGCATTTTGAACTAGGGGGAATTGGGCCCTTTCCCTCGCTAAAATTGTTTTTTAAAGGTGATAAATTCCCCCTTTGTCCTTCCCTCCCTGAGCTATTGCAAATCCCAGGGAATGTCCCCCCCTTTTTCATTTTAACCAACCTAAAAAAAATACGTCTCAAAAATGCTTTTCCCTTTGGGGTGGTCTCCTATTTGTGCTCATGCATTTGAAATTTTTTGAAATTTTGAAAATGGGGCTGTTTGGGTTAAAAGAACCAAAGAGTGGACTCCTTGACTGCAAGTGGGGGGAAAATTTTTTGGACCGCCCGTTTTAAATTCCGTAAACTTAAACACACTTTTTGGGGGAATTGTTTTTTTAAAACCGTCATTTCCCGGTTCCTCTTCAATACAGTTTTAAAAAAACTCGGAAATGAGGTATAGCATTTTAAATTTTTTTTTTATAATAATAATAACAAATGACGGGCACTGAGTCCCAAGGTATTTCCCCCAAAACCGAGTTTGCCTTATTAGGGCTGCCGGTGTCAGTATTGCAAGCCTTTTTTTTGAAGTTGCCACAAAATTGCAAATCATCTTGTCCACACTTCAGAGGCCCCGTTATAGCCCTTTGGGTGGCTTAGCGCTTCTTTTTGATTAAAAATAATAATAATCTCAGAGGCTCCTTTTTTAACCCCCTTTCTTTTTTTCCCTTTCCTTTTCAAGTTTAGCCAAAAGTGTAATGCCTTTCAGGTTTTTCTTCTAGCAGGGAAAGGGCCCCTTAAAAAGGGGGCCTTTTACCTTCAGAATTTGAGTCAACGTTTTCCCATTTGGGGGGTTGGGGCCCACATCAAGGAACCCTTTTTTCGCCCCCCCAAAAGGAAGGTTCCTTGATTTTGGGGTGGGGGGCTTTTTGATTTGGGGAAATTTGGGGATCTGTGCCCCAGTTCCCCAAATTTAAGCCTAAATCCCCTTCCACATCCCCCCCCCAGGCGCTGTAAAAATCCCCCGGGGTTTTTGGCCTTCCCCCCCTTGATTTTTAATAATAATAATAATCGTTTTTCTGCTGGCTGATCAAGGGGATGTTTTAGGGCAATGAGCACGCCCGACTTGGCTGCGCAGCGCGGGCTGTACTTTAAACCCTAGTGTTTTTATATAAGGGTTTTTTTCCCTTCTCAGACTAAATTTTTTCCCGTAATCTTCGTAACCCTTGATCTGAAAATGAAATTTTTAACAATTGTATTCTACAAGCCCATTAAATTTTTATTTTTAATTTTTAATAAGGGAATGTTAAACCCGGAGGATTATACAGCGCCTGGGGGGGGTGTGGGAAAGGCCCTTCCCGGCTTAATTTTGGGGGAATGGAGCAAAAGATTTTCCAAATTTCCCCCAAATCAAGAGCCCCTCACCAACATCAAGGAACCTTCCCCTTGAGGGGTCTATCAAGCCGAGTTTTTGGTTTCTGGCCTTTTTCAAATTTATACTGGGGGGTTTTAAGAAAAATTCGGGTCTTGTTTTTCGGGATTTGGGCAGACACGTCTCACACCCGTCCATTACTCTTCATGCCCGTTTTCCCCACAAGGTTTTTCGTGCTTTTTCGGAGGTAGCGGAGAAAAGGGTTTTCACTTTCACTTTCACTAGTTAAAATATTTTCTGATTAATAAATTGATTTTAGTTAAAGTTATAAAACCCCCTTTTTGAGTAACAGAAGAGTTTAATACGAAATACGGGAAAAAGAGGTGTTTATCCAATAATGGGAGAACGGGGGTTTTTTTTTTTACTTTAAGGGTGGGAAAAAGGGGCTGTGCCTTTTCTTTAAATTTAAACCCCAGCCACTTTTGAAACCAGTAATTTAAATTTATCACCAAGAATGCAACCAAAAAAAAAATTGCATCTGAATTTTTCCCCCTGAAAATTTGAACTGCGAAAAAAAAAGATGAAAATTTTTTAAATCTAATTTAAATCACTCAACAACAAAAAAAGCCTATTTTTTCCCCCTGTAAGCATGATGGGGCTTCTTTAAGCTAGTTTTATTTTAGGGTTGGGCTGTTTAGCCCTTGTGGCTTAGGGGCTTCTTTTTGATTATAATATAATAATATTTTAGCTTGTAAAAATTACTCGAAGTAAACTACCTTACCCAAACCCTGGAGAAAATTTTTAAAAAAAAATATTAGTAATTTTGATTTCAATTCCTTTCTCCGAGGGAAATCCAAAAATTTGAAAAAGGGAAAAAAAAAAAAATTCCTTTTTCCCCTCGCTGGGAACAACTAGATCACGAAAGGCCCACGGATCTAATGGTACCCTTTAAAAAGGGAAAAGAACAAAGCTATTACAAAACTTGCCCCAAACAGTTTTCAGAATAAAATATATCTTTTTCAAAGAGTTGCCAACAAAAAATTTTTTCCACTTTCCTAACCTTGAATTAAGAACATTTTGCTTTTTTCCCCGAGTTTTAAATTAAAAGGGCAGTAAAAATTTAAAAAAATACGAAGGGAAAATTAGGAAAAAACTTTTTTAATTTATTTTTAGAACAGGTTTGAGAAAATAAAAAAGCTAAAGCCTGTTTTGATTTCTTTGTAAATTCTTTAGTGTTAATGTCATCAACGATGGATTTCCCGGGTTTTTGGGACCTTTTGCTACCCGGGTGTTTCTTTCATTAAAAAAAAGAGTTACGAGCCCGCAGGAAAAGTGGGTTTTTAAGCTTTGTACATAAAAACTCATCTCCCGACTTTTGGAAACAAATCCCCAAAAACAAAGTAAACCCCAGTTTTTTTAGAAAAATGGCTTCCCAAATACTCCCTGTTTTTTGGGGGCAAATTTTTTGCTTTTGAATCTATCTTCTCTGTAATGAAATTTATCAGGTCAAACATGGTGCTATCCTCACTAACAGTCACCTCATTGAGCTTCTTAGAACAGCTTTGGCATCCTACTAGCCAGATTTTAAGCAATTATCTGCAAAATAAAAAGTCAAAAGTCTTCAACGAGCAAGAATTAAATATGTTCTGCTTTGGTGAGTAGGGTATTATATAATTGTATTTTTTATTATTTATTAAATACAATTTTAAAATAATGCTTTCTGTGGCTCTTGAACATTCAAAAATGTATGAAAAGTATTATATGTGGTGTGGGAAATTACCTGCAGGAGGTTTACAGGGTATTACCTGAATTGTTTTCAGCAAATAATTTAGGTGAGGTAAGTGGGACTTAGTCACAGTAGGTCGCCGAACTGTCACTCCCTCGATGCCCACTCCCTACCACTCTCACAAAACAAGCTAGACTTAACATTAAATTAATAATTACAATGTTAAACAATACCAATAATGGTAAATTATGAAATGATGTGGACTGTATATGATTTTAGGCCCTGACTGTTAGAAATAGTTAATGGGAATATTTTTACAGAGACTAGGGGAGGTTTTCTCCTAAGCTGTGGAGAAAATTTTCCCAGAAAGCGGGGGGATCAGCCCCTTTCATCTGAGGGACACAACCCTCTCAGAAAGGGCAAATGGCATCTTGCTTCTGATCAACAATTTAATTTGAAGCAAATACTTTGCCAGCATGTACCAGAGAAAAGGTCACGTTGCTTCCCTTTTTGCTACTGATAATGAAGTGAGGAAAAGGACTCTTTTGACCATGGTAGGAAAATTACGGGAAAAATCCTACATCACTTTAACTCCTGTGTGGGGCAAAAATGAATTGTTGTTAAAGGGAGCAGATATCAGAAAATCTGATACTTGTATTGAACACTGTGATGATGTTTAGCAAAGAGGGAAATAACGCTGAATTCAGCAATTCCTTTGTATGGAGGGTGCACCCAGGATGAAGCCTGCCGCAAGGAGTCGGATTACTCTAAAACCTGGGAGGGGAAACGTGCTTAACACAGGGATAACAGACAAAGAACACTGGTGATCTGCGCGTTTTTTTTTTTTCTCAGTGACAGTCTCAACAATTCAGGGTTTAGAACTATTGAAGTGAAGCGTACTTATCTTCCTGTTGTGACATTACTATGAAAGGAGAAATCTTGATAACAGTGTAGTGTAACAGTGTGTGTGTTGTAAATAATCTAAAGAGAGAGACATTGCACGGTGACATACTACTACTTCAATCAAGACAACGGATATTGGGGTAATTCCCTAGCCAGGGAAAACTTTGAGGGTCAGATACAAATACCCAGGTAAGTCTAGTCAGTAATGAACTTAGGTCGGCTGCAGTAATAGCTAGTTCATTGCTTCTCTAGATTTACCAAAATATCCCATATCCATGGGCCTTTTAGACCAAAGAAGTAAGTAACATCAAAATCAGCATTGTTAAATTAAATGCTGAAACATATGCTCCTTTGGGGCAACTATATACTCAAGATTACTTTATTTCCCCACAGCCCAAAGGATTGGAGTTTGACGACTCCTTAAGACAACGACTCCGTGTGTGGCTGCAGAGACACTAAGCCGTCAAATTTAACCTAAGTACCTTCTACAGTCCTTTTATTAATTGGTTTAGCTTGCTCCAATTCCTTATATAACCATAATCATTAAAGCAATAAATTTTATACGCATTAACTTACTATTTTATCATTGGAAACACTTAATGCTGTTGTAACACACCCTAACAGCTAAGAATTTACGATGGCAAAGCAAAAACACTGTATATTATTTGTAAGCATCACCTAGCTGAGGTGTGTTGCTGGGAGAATTGGAAATCCTCTATTTTTCGTCCTTGTTGCCGAATTGTAAGGGGTTTTTTCCCCACTATTTATCCCAATTCTTCAGCAGGAAGTGTCAGCAACGTCTATATATGGATTGAGGCCGATATACACCAACTGATCTTCGAGGACGCCTGATTACATTGCACAAATTTAATCCAGGTTACCATTAAATTCTTTTTGGCATCTCTCTTGGCTCACTCTTCGCTGTTTCCCCATCCCCCCCCCATCGAAATTTTTTGAAGGATCCCAAAAAGATACATTTTAATACGGAATTTTTTTATTTTTCAAATTAAAAGGGCTGTCATGTTTGCCTTGTGGCTTAGTGTTCTTTTGATTTAATAATAATAATTCAAAATTTTAAACATAATGAAATTGGGAAAAAAAAATTTTTCACATGTGTTCTTTTTACGAAGAAAAAGGCCCCCCTTGGTTACACGTTGTCTTCATGATGGGCAGTTTGAAAACATCTGGCGTCGCTAGGGTTGGTGTCACCCAGGGGAAAAATCTTTGGGGTCCCCCCATGAAATCCAAGGGGGGGGATGGGAAGGGGTAAAATCCCGTTTTGTCATACTGCATGACCCAAAGACAATGTTTAACATGAGAAAATTTTTTTGGGCCATAAACCCAACAGGAGGAACTCTCAATTTTTTAATGATAAAAAAAGTGTAATAATATTAAAGGGAAAAATAAATACAGTTTTTATTTCAGGGAATAGATCCAACATTGTCAAAATTTCTCCAGTCAATCGTCTATGTTTTAAATTCCCTTTGCACAACATTTTCGATGTAAATTTCCTTCGAATTTCGTCCCTAAAGTTTTCTGCATCCCTACAAGATTTGGGGCCCCGTAAATCCACCCAAAATTTAGTTTTTTCTGGGCCCTCGAGAACGTAACCAAACAGTTTCGTGGCTACGTTTAAAAAATTTATATCTTGTCTAACACAAAAATTTAATTTGTTCTGACTACACCCACTACTCCCCCCCTTTCCCTTTTTGACCCTGTCATGTGGAAAAATTTTATACCCTTGTATGTGACATTCAGGGGGCATTCTCTATCTTTCAGATTGAGCGGTCTCTGTTAAGCAATAATACTATGTTTCCTGCACTTGCAATTAATCTAGCTCATCTATTTTTTTTTTTTTCACTCCTGCTTTGTTAAAACCTTAAGGGAGTAGTCCCTTGCTGCCCTTGCGTCTCCCTTTGTTTGCTGCCTGACTATTGTCTTTATTTAAAACTTCTGCTAAAATTGCCTTTTTTATAATTCACTTTTTCCCAAACCCCTGGTTGCAACCTGCTTGTTTCCCCCACCATTTAACCTCATCTTCTATCAGTTTAAAATCATAGGCATTTCACCAAAGGCCTTCTCAATTGGTTTTCAAGTGCTACCCCCCCAGCCCCAAGAGATGTACCCCATTCCTTGCTACATATCATGTTTTGCCTAAAAGTTTTCCTTTTCAATGAATTGGATTGCAAGTTCCTTGCAGTATCTGTCTAGCCACAATTTACACCCAAATTTCCCTAGACAACCATTCATTTTACCCCCTTCCAGCAAGATGCTAAATTGATTGGGCCCCTCCCTTTGACTTAATGAAATCTATAGCTGACCGTATTTCTAGCAGCTTTCTCCTACCCTTCTCAAAATCATTTCCACAGCACTGGCAGATAAGGGCTTGTCCCCATACCTGACAGATTTTATCAGCCTGTTAACTATGTCCCCAAACCCCCCAGCTCCAGGGAAGACCTCTATCTCTCTTTTTTTTATTCCTTTTAAAAAAGCACAGTAATATATCTTCCTGAGAGTCACCAACCACAAGAATGCGCTTACCTCTGTTAGCAGGGGGAGTAGTACCCTTACTTTCACTGGCCACTGAAGTACATTCATCCTGAAGAACAGAGAAGAGCGATTTCCTACCTTCAGATCTTCACTCTTAACTTTCCTTATTCTGATTCTCCTCCCATTACTGGTTACCACTCGCCATTTGTAGCAGGTGCTGGACTGCACCTCACTGCTGGTAGCCGTTGCTACCTCCCCAACTACAGCCTCCTCACAGCGAGAGACAGACTGCACCTCACTGCTAGAAGCCTCATTCCCCACAACTCCAGCCACCTCACACTCTCTCCCAGACCCATTGAGGTGGACCTTCAGCCTCCTAATCTCCTCCTGGAGAAGCAAGACCTCCTCCTTCAACTCTCCAACCTCAATTTTTAAAACACTGCAGAAGCAAGCCATGCTTCGTAACCGTCCACCAAATCCCCAAAGCAGCTCGGGGTCTGTGACCTCACGTGAAGACTGACCACTGACAATGCAATCTTCTTATTCTTCTGTTGGATACAGTACAATCTTCTGTTGGATACAGTACAATCTTCTGTTGAAAACACTACAATCTTCTGTTGGATACAGTACAATCTTCTGTTGGATACAGTACAGTTTGTTGTTGTCTTCCTGTTCTCCTTGTTGGGTTTGTAACGGCCACTGACAGCTTGAGAGCCATCACTCTGTATGACAACAGCAGCACTACCAGCTGCACCAGTGGACTGGTGAACAGAACCATCAACATAAATAATTTGTGAAAGAGTGTGACTAGGTTATCAATACGCTTTAGGCATCATGTTTGGCTTCAAGACGAAGCTTTGGTTGTGATTTAAGAAGAGTTTTGGGGGGAAATGGAGGAATGGTAGTTGGAATGGGGTAATATCCCAGGGAAAGCAGGGGAAATGTCTCTTTTTGCCCTAACTTGACATAGATCATGTAGCTGGTTCATGCGGGGGTTTTGGTTCCAGTTTTTTCGATCCATCTGGAAGGATGTTCACCAGTGCTGAGGAAAGTTTGAAGGGCTTCTGTGCAGGGGTTTGAATGGGCTAACCTAAGCATATTGACCCCAATAAGGATTTTTTCTTTCAGTAACACGATCTCTAATGCTTGGAATATTAAGTTCTTTCCGCATATTTAAAGTTTTGGCAGTACGAGGGATCCTAGGATATCCTCATTGCTTCGTTTTTTGCCAGTTTTTCCAGCCCTCCAAGCTTCCAGTCAGACACGAGTGCAATTTGTGGCGCCGCATAATCAACCAATGATCTAATATAAGCAAGATACATCATTTTCACAATTTTAACATTACTCCATACCTGGGATGAAAACCTGCCACAAAATCTAAGTGCTCTCAGCCTTTCTTTGTATTGGCGACAAAGTCTCGTTACAACAGTCCAAGTAGTGGAACCTCAAAGCCTAGATACCTGTATCTGCTTCATATTCTAGAAGAGACCCATTATGCAACTGGATCTGACGAAAATGTGCCTCTCTGCCCAGGAGGACGCCTGTTGGGAATCTTTGTTTTATCCCCCGAGATTATTAACCCCAGGTCCTGACACGAGGCTAGTACATTATTAAGAACTTGTCGCCATTAATCTACATATGGGATAAGGGCGAGTTTAGCTGATCCAGGCCAAACAGCGCTCCAAGCCACCAGTGAAGGCCAAGGCAAAATCTGTTCTGGGAAACCCAGAATGCCTTTGTGAACGTTCTACAGTGTTCCGGCCATACCTTTGGGTTGAGAAACTGTTCTTTTTGTAGTGAAAAAATTTGGTGTCATTCCAAGAACGTGTGCTATATGTGTTAAGTGCTGCGGGTTTGGAGTTAACAAGTAGTACAGGGTTGGTAACTCTCGAGACGACTGTGGGGCCCCGTGAATGACCTTGAAAATTTCACTGCGACCTGCAGGCCACTACACCCATATTGCCTGTGTCTAGCGAGGTGAATATCCCTTCCTTGTCCCTTCTCCTTCCTCGATTTGGAACTCAGCCGTTTTGCCTCTATTTGCTTGTGGTCTAGAGGCGTTTTTTTTTTTTTTTTTTTTTTTTTTTTTTTTTTTTTTTTTTTTTTTTTGCCAGACCACATGGGTACTTGAGTGCCCGTGTCCTCTGTGCCGCACTCCGCTCATCTTGCGAGTGTCTCCTGTGTGCCTGCCTGCCTGCTGCAAGCAGGTGTCCGGGTAGTTGGCGCGGGCTTGGCGAACACAGTCAAGCAAGCTTGAGGGCAGCACAAGCTAAGGCAGCCTGCAGTTATAGCTGTCCTAGGGCCCAGCATGTCTGTGTATACGTTCTGCAGTGCTGCTGGCATACCAGTGTTTCCTGTAGT
>NW_026464828.1:0-13950 GCF_026875155.1 Cherax quadricarinatus
CTTCCCCGCCGGGAGCCCCCCTTGAAGGGTTACAACTTCATTATTATTTTTTTTTTTGTTTACACCTATCCCTACTTTATACACTATGGACCCATAGCACAATATGGCTTACCTCAAATTTTACATCTTAAATGCACCATTGGGTCTGCGTCTAATTAAAACAGCCATACTGTTACACTTTAATGTGGGGGGGGGGGAAGGAGAAGGATAATTATAAAGCAGCCAACACTTTTTTATGGATTTTATTGGTTTTTTGCAAATGCACATGTTTTGTGGCACAATAAATTTCCTACAAAATTTATGTAGAAAAAGTGTAAAAATAGGGTCTTTCAAAAATAACTGCCAATGTTTAAATATTAAATTTGACAATGACAAAACAAGAAAACTAAACTTCCATTCACTATTCCCTGTACCTAGCTATTTGCAGCTGGTTAGTCGAAACTTTAAAACCATTTTTTTAAAATTCTTCTTATGCACCCCTAACGTTGACCTTGGACACTAACAGTACAGACAAGAATACCTATTCTTCTGGTATGTCTAGACCAATGCCAATGGAAAAAAAAAAAAAGTGAAACCTGCACAATCCAAAAGTTGCAGCATCCTAGGCTTGTCACAGGGCCTACCAAGGGGGTGAGTTCATGATTAAACATGTGCATGAGGTTTAATTCTTGTGATTTTACACTTTTTTGGTGGAAACCCAACCAGCAACAAAACACACCTCAGCACCATGGACATGGAACCAAAAAATATTTCATGAGGAATCAGCTGTCTTAATATTTTTTTTTTTTTACCACCCATTGTAGTCTTACTGGAATTTTATGTTAACTGTACTTCATTCCCCACCCAAGACTAAATGTGTCTTAGTATTTGTTGCATGGCGTCATCAGTGGTGTTGCGTGACAAAGAAAGGGCCATCATTTCGGTGACTCCAACCCTTGACCGTGGGTTTGTCTGTTCTTTCTACAAAGTGTGACCTCTTCATTACCGGACCCGGAGGTGAGGACACGCGAGAGTATTTCCTTCATTGTGTGGTTTTTGAGCCGACTTCTGGTAACGGGAGCAGCAGCATGTTTGTTATAGCCACTACTCTGCATTACTCTGTCCTTTCTTCCGTCTCGGTGGTTTGTTTGCCGCTGGGGGTCCCGGGCAGTAGGTAAGGCTCCTGATGGGCAGTTTGGGGCTGGGGCGTGGCTCAACAGCAGCCCTACCTACCCTTACATTTAGGACCCATCTCTAAAGTAGCTTTAATCCTACTGCTGACACGAAGCAAGTGCACAATATGATTATAGCTACTTCTAAAATAGGACTTCTTAGCTTTGGTGGCATGACTTGGGGGGAAGGAGAGGGTGTATTTACGCAGAACTTTCAGCAGTTGTATTTTCTACTGGCTGCTGAGGTTGGGATGTGCAGCAGCAGCAGCTTGGTTTTCCTGTCCAGACTGCTGACCTTCTCCCTGAAATTTAAGCTTAAATGTTTAAACAACATTATGAATGCATTTCCAGAAAAATGTTAGTCAAGATAAATCTCATTCCCCTTCTAAAAATAATCAAATGCATTGCTAAAATAATTAACAAGCAATCAGTGCATCATTTTCATTCTAGTAAAAAAAAAAAAAAAAAAACCCCCAAGTTAATTTTTTTTCAAAAGTAATGTTAATTCAGCTTCTGCAAGCTTTTAACCATTACTTTCCATGATTTAGCAAAATGTAATACCCATGCCATCATACATATAAGCAGCTGAATGTCTTAGACTTGCTTTACGTTAGAAAAGCTTGTGTATTAGGACAACCCTTGAACAAGGTGTGAAGCAGCAGGTGCAGTTATTCTGCTATTAAGGGGTCGAGAGGTTGCTTTGTCCCAGAAATTCCCCCAGTTCTATTTGGCAGCATAAATTTTAATAGTATAAATTCAATATTTTTAAAATGCTTTTATCAGTATGAGAGGATAAAAACTTGTGGAATGTTCCAGGTCAGAAAGAAAGTATAATGCTTTGCATGCAATCGTGGATAGGGCAATACAAAATAAGCTATTAAAAACTGAGGTAACAATCTGCACATGTGGCAGACAACTTATTTTAGGATATTCTTTAAATCACAAAATGGGACACTTAAACAGGTTAAGAGTGACATTTTGGCAACTTGACCATCGACACATCACACCATGATGTATCAGTGGTACAAGGTAGACACCCTCTCCAAAGTGCAGTTTATTTGTTTTGATCCAGCCATTGGTAGCGACTATTTCACTGTACCGTGTGCAGTTAATTTGCAAATTTTTTAAATAGTCTAGCAATCAAAAGTTTGCTACTGACATTATGCCAGCTATAGGGTACATGCATGTAACAAATGGATGGCAGTAATCAAGTTTTTTGGACATCAAGTGACTTTTTTTCATTTGCATGACATGCAGTTTTTTGAGAAAGTGACAAATTTCATGCCAGGAGCTTAATTTTTCTTTAATTTACTTAATATGTAGATTTTTTTTTGAGGGAAACTTCATTACAAAGATTTATATGGGCAGTACACATTAAGGTCACATAACCATAAACACTCAAAAGGGGTTTTAAAAGGTAAACCAAGCATTAATGTAAGCCATTTTAATATGATCAATGCTGCTTTTAAAGTAGCAAAAATTCCAATATTAAAAAGGATTAGGTCATGAAGCTAGGAAGCCTAAGCTTACCACCACTTCAGTTTGAGCCTCATGCTGCTCTCCTTCAGCTTCCAGCAATTTCTTTTGGTTCTTTGCTGACACTTCGGCTGAAAAGCACATGCAAAAAGCCTTGTTCTATTAAGCATTATTCCCACAGAGCATTTCAAACTTTACAAGAAACAAAATACTGGGACAATGGATAGTCCAAACAGTGTTCCAGCTCTTGATACCTGCATATGCACACTACCCTATGCACACATTTTAACTAGTTTAAAAATATAATGATTGGCAAATGCATTAAAATTATTTTTACAATTAATAAGTATATAAAGCTCCTATTAAGTGGTTACTTTATTATGGAAAGTAAGAAAAAATTAGCAACACAGTAAATTGTTAAGTGCGGCAGTAGTACTGACAAGAAAAAATTCAATGAAGTGCAGCTTATATAAAACACTGAATCCCGACTAGTTTAGACTACAAAATATGAACAGTGACAAGGCTTCCATTACAATGGCTGCAAGCCAGAAAATGTAGTCCTTACTTTATACTATCAATCAGCTTTACCGTAATCCACATGGTAAAACTTGTTGTTTATGATTTTTTTTTACAAGTGGAAATTTTGTTCAGATCAAGTTACATAAAGCATTTCCACTACAACCATAATAAAATTATTCAGTTAGGCACATGACATACAAAAATGCAAAATACAAGGCAATTACCAAAAATGTTACACACAAATAATGCACATTTAGTATGCAAGGTATCTGATTTCTAAGACTCCAGACAAGGGGAGGGGAGAGGAAAAAAAAAATCAGGATAAGCAGTTTCAAAGGTGATAAATTATACTAATAATCTGGAAATCAAGAATTCATTAATAAAGTTTTCAAAAGCTGGAACACAAAACACATCACACAAATTCCAAGGCACAAAGAGGAACTAAGGATAATTAGGGGCACCATTAACTCTGCACTGGCTAGCCATGCACATGGCTGCCCAGCTGTAAGGGAAAGGTTGAAGGATAAAACTTGCCTTCTGTCCCTCAGCCGCTACCTGTGTCTGCGTTTCGATGTCTGTAAGGCAAACATGCAGTATGAGGACATGCTTTAGTCTAGGGGATGGACTCCAGATATAACTGCTAGTGTTATATCTACATAATCTACACAGTGAGTGTGGGAAGTGCAGCTACTTCTGCCAAAGAAAGGAGAGATCTTCATCCACATTCTACCTATCCTACATTTCCACTACAAGAAAGGATGTAGTTATTACACAAGTGGAGGAATATTTCTTCTTTCTAGCTTTCACCCCAAATACGTATTGTAGTGGAAAACAAACATTTAAGACTCACCCTCGTTTCAGGGGTGCCACTGTATCTGCCAACCACGTACACGTCCACGACCTCCACGGCGGAATCTGCGACGAGGAACATCATCTGGGGTTGCCATCATTTCTCCATATTGGGGACGGGAGCCACCATAATAGCGCCGGAAGTAGCCACGTGGACCACGACCACCCCTACCCCTTCCACGTCCGGCCTCTTCACGTCCCCTAATCTGCATGCCCTCACCTTCAGTTACTTCCCTCCCTCATAATCATTGTGTAGCTTTGATAAAAGCCACCACGTCCTGCCCCACGGCCACGTCCACGCCCAAAGAAGCGACCACGGTAGAACCTACGAGGTCCACGGCCACGGAATCCACCTCGGCCACGACCCCTCATCGGTGGTGGAAAATCTCCTCCCTCCTCCTCCATCTCTCCCTCCTCGCCTGGTAGAGCACGGCGGTAGTAGTTCTGCGGCGGTAGCCCGGCGACGATCTGCTGCGTAGGGCGACCCCTGCAGGGGAACATCACGGTCATGAGCAAAAGGCGACCCCTGTGGAAGTACATTATGCTATAACTCTGGGGGAAGTTATGTAATTTAGGATAAGTTTTATTGCAGATTTGGCCAAAAATTATGGAGGATTTTTTTTTTTCTTTTTACAAAGCTTCGACAGAGTGCAAACTCCTTTTATTTCTCCCAAAGGTTAACTGAACTATTGAATATATTATCAAGCTTACACAAAATACCTGTAGCAGATGTTGGTGCAGCAGATAACCAACTGGGGCATGCATTGAGTAAACAGCCATTACCACCTAAAAAGCTTAATTGTCTAACATGTAAATTGTGTGAAAATCTAAGTACTTTTACAAAAACTATTTAGAAAAAATTGAGTATAAAAAAATTTATGCAATGAAAAGGGTTGCAGGAGCAAAAAACCCAAAGGTGTTGTAAATTCTTAACCTTCACTGAAAAAAAAAAAGGCATCAATAAAAATTTTTAAAGGGTTTTTTAAAAAAAGTAAAAATTCAAAAATAACATTTGTAGTTTATTAAACAACTCTGCATACATTTTAAAAACTTTTTTTAGAAAAAGAGGTTGATAGTGGCGGGGAAAACGGGGAGGTTGGGATTTCTGGGGGAATTTGGGAAAAAAGAAAAAGCCAAGGGGGAAATGATGAGACAGAAAAATTAGTAGCAGGGAAAGAGAGGCAATTATAATAGGTCAAAGTATTTTTAAAACCCATAAGAACACTTTCACAACTGTAAAAAGCAGATAAAGGGGGGAAAGTATCATGCTTTTACTGAAAAGAAAATTCCAAAACCATTAAACACCCTTTAAAAGGGATAAAACTATTAAAAATGCTAGAGTATTTGCCATTTGAAAATTTCCCAAAAAAACTCAAAAATAAAAATTTTAAAAGCAGGGGAAACCCAAAATCCGGGCAAAAAAAATTTATATAAAAAAAAGGGAAAAAAGTGCCTCCCTATAATTTTCCAATTTAAAAATGGAAACTTAGGTAAAAACTAAAAGTTAAGAAAATTTAAATTGAATGGAAATTTTTTCCTGGCAGTTAAAAGCATAAAAAACTTTTGTATTTAAAATTTATAAAAAATTTTTTAGTATGGGGGAGGGGAAAAAAAAGGGGGGGGGGTTTACTACTTTTACCCCCCAGAAAATTTCCCGACTAAAGGTGGAAAGGTTTCCTATAAAAGTTTTAAAGACAATAAAAGGGAAACCCAAAAAAATTTTTAAAGCATACAAAAGGAAGAAAAATCAAAACCTTTAAACTGCCTCTCCCCCAGGACCGAAAACATTGGCCCCTCATTCCCTTTTTTTCCCCCAAACTACGCTTTAAAACCCCCACTTCTTCGCCCGTCCCTATAAACCCCCACTTTTTTTTTTTTCCTTGGATTTTTTTTGATGATTGCGGGCTGGTGGACAAATAAATCCCCCTTTTGTTGTCATCCCGGTTTTGATAAAGCCATACCCACTTTTAAAACGTTAAACCCATTTAACGGGTCCCGGTTATTGGGGGCTGAAAATTTTAAAAATTTTTTTTTTTTTTTACTTTTTTTCCCTTTCAAAACAGAATTCGTGTTGAATCACTTTTTAAACCATACTATAGAACGTTAATCAGATTGTAAAAACAGTCCTTATCCCAAATGCCACCACACCCCCCCCTAAAACTCGAACTTTAAATTTACCGTCCCGGAGTATATAAAATTATTTACTGTATCCAAGTGTGGGTTGGTTTACTTCCGAAGTGGGGGGAAATTTTTTTTTGGGCTTTAAGATCTTGTGCACTTTCCTAAGTCAGTTTTCTAAATTTTCCCTGTAAAAGTTTAAACCCCCCGGGTTTAAAGGGGCCCTTTTAAATAGTTATCCCCTTTCCAAAAACCTTTCTGTAGTTTCTATGTCTTTGGTCAGGGTCAGTGCCCAAGTAATGATAAACTTGCTCAATTAAAAAGCGAGCAATAAATTTTAGCCCTTTATAAAAGTGCACATTAAAAAAAAAAAATTTCCCCGCCCCGTGCAATTTATTAAAGGGAGGGTAAAACCCGGCCCTTTTTTGGTTTTTTAAAAAAAATTTGCGGTTATTTTCGTGGTTTTTTTGGTTGCATTCGCTATCATTTGATAGAATTTGGGAAGGGAAGAAAAGGTTTCAGGAACAGTTATTTGAAATTTTGGGGCGGTAGCGCCCCCAAAAAAAATTTTCATCGGGCCACGGGCGTTGCCCCCCAAACGTTTACATCGCCACGCGCGTAGCCCCCCCCCCGGGTTTTCCCTAAAGTCCACGCGCCCTGCCCCCCCCAAAAATTTACATTGTCCCCCGCGCGTAGCCCCCCCCCCCCAAACCCTTTTCATTCGCCCACGCGGTAAACCCCCCCCCCAAAAGGGTTTTAAAAACGTCCACGCGCGTTTTAAACCCCCCAAAGGGTTTTTTAACGGCCGCGCGTAGCCCCCCCCCCCGCGTTTACCCTACGTTCCCCGCGCGTAGCCCCCCCCCCAAACGTTTTTCAACGTTCCCCGCGGTTAAACCCCCCCCCCCCCCAAAACGTTACATACGTCCACGCGCGTTGCCCCGCTTTTTCCCCCCCCCCAAAAATTTACCCGTCCAGCGCGAGCCCCCCCCCCCAATTTTTCCCTACTCCCCGGGTAGGCCCCCCCCCAAACCCTTTAAAACCCTTTCCCCGGGTAGCCCCCCCCCCAAAAATTTTTAAACCCCCCCACGGCGTTTTCCCCCCCCAAACCTTTACCCCGTCCACGCGCGTTTTGCCCCCCAAAGTTCACATACGTCCACGCGCGTTGCCCCCCCAAAAGTTTTACATACGTCCCGCGCGTTTGCCCCCCCAAAAATTTTACATACGTCCACGCGCCCTTGCCCCCCAAAAAGTTCACATCGTCCGCCCCGTTTGCCCCCCCCAAAGGGTTAAAACGTCCACGCGCGGTTTGGCCCCCCCCCAAAAATTAAAATTTCGTCCACGCGCGGGAGCCCCCCCCCAAAAAGTTCATAGTCCCGGGGCGTAGCCCCCCAAAAGGGCCCTAGTCCACCCCGGGGGTAAACCCCCCCCAAAGTTCACATAAATCCAGCGCGTAGCCCCCAACCCTTTCATTACGTCCCCGCGCGTAGCCCCCCAAACCCTTTCATACGTCCCCGGCGTAGCCCCCCCCTTTTAAAACGTCCCCCGGGGTTTGCCCCCAAAAGTTTAAATTTTTGTCCAACGCTTGGGCCCCCAAATTTACCTTTGCCAGGGGGTAGGGGCCCCCCCATTTTTAAAAACCCCCCCGGGGTCCCCAAAGGTTTTTCTTAGGGCCACCCGTAGCCCCCCAAAATTTCATTCTGTAAAAAGGGGGTAAAGGGCCCCCCAAAGGTTTACATTTTTGGGGATGGTGCCCCAAAATAAAAACGTCCCGGCGTTAAAAAACCCCCAAAAATTTTTAAAAATTTTCCGGATTTAAAAAAACCCCAATGTTTTTTTTCGTTTTTTTTTATTTCATTTCCTTGGCCAATTTAAGTTGGAAAACCTTTTTAAAAGAAAAAGAATTTTTTGGGTTTTTCGCCCCTAAATTTGGGAAAAACCCTTTAAAAAAAAGTGTGATTTTTTCCGGTTTTAAAGGGGTTCCAAAACCTAAAATCCCCATGGGGGGTTTAAAACTTTCCCTTTGATAAATTAAAAAATTTTTCATTTGGGGCCCCAAAAATTTTTTTTTGGGAAAAAATTATTTTGTAAAAGGTTTTTTTTGCCCAAAATAAAAGAACCGAGGAAATGGGGTTTAATTTTAAAAAAAACCTAAATTTTTTTTTTCGGGTTTTTTAAAAAGGAATTTTTTGAAGGTTTTTTTTTGGAAATTTTTTTTAAAATTTTTTTTGGAAAATTTCTTGGCTTTTTGATTAAAAGGAAAAATAATTTCCAGAAAATAAGATTTTTGATTTGGTTTTTGGGCCCAAAAAGGGTAGAAAGCCAAAATGGAAAAAGTTTAAAAATTTTTGCCAAAATTTCCCCGGGGAAAAAAAACGAACCCCAAATTTCTCACTTTTGGGGTTTTAAAATTCTTTTACAAAAAGATTTTTACAATTTAAATTTAAAAGGGGGGGAAAAAATAAAAATTTTTTTTTTTTAAAACCCTTTCCTTGGGGAAAAAACCCAAAAAAAGGTTTTTTGGACCCTCAAAAGGGGAAAAAAGGGGGTGGGGTTTTGTTTTTTTCCAAAATTTTTACTTTTTTAATTTTTGGGTTTTTTTTGGAAATTGATTTTGAACTTTAAATTTGGGTTTAAATTTTGGGCCCAATTTAAAAAAATCATTTAATTTTTTTTAAAAAAGGGGCCTTTGGGGAACCCTTTTGGGTTAATGAGGGGGAAAAAAAAAAACTGGAAATCAAGGGTTTTTTTTGATTAAAAAGGATTGGGAAAAGGGCGTTTGTTTTTTTTTTTTTTGGAAAATTTTATTTCGAAAAATTTCCGGCCATTTATAAATTGGGGAAAAAATTTCGAAATTTACCCAAAATTTTGTTTTTTTGGTTTTAAATTAAAACCTTACAAAAAGAAAATTTTTCGATTTCAAAGAAAAAAAAATTTTTTTTCAATTCCCCCGGGGTGGGGGGTCTAATTTGGGGTTTCCCAAAAAGGGTTAAAAAATTTGGGGGGTTTCCTTAAAATAAAACTTCTTTTTTTTTTGAATTTTCAGGGGGTTGTAAAATTTTAAAAGGTTTATTTAAAGGGGCCCAAAACGCCCAATGGCCCATAAAATGTGTTTAATTTCCAGGAGAAAATACCTCTTGGTTTTTTTTTTGGACCAAAAAAAATTGGAATTTTGATTTGGGGAAATTTTAAAAAAAAACTAAAACATTTTTTTTGATGAAAAACCCCCGGGGTTTTTTTAATTGGCGAATTTTCTTGTGTAAATTCGAAAAAGAATTTTTTGGAAAAAGTTAAATTAAAAAAAAGTTTTGGGAATTTAAAAAACCCCAAGAAATTTTGGGTTTTTTTAACCGGGGGAAAAATAATGTAATTTTTTTTTTTTTTCCTTAAAATGGGAAAATCAAAAAAAAATTTCCGGAAAAAGCCGGGCCGACTTTTTTTCGGTTTTTTTTAAAAATTTCAAAACCTTTAAAAAACAAAAAAATTTTTTGGGCCCGGGAAAAAAAGGAAAAGGGGGAAAAAATTTTCGGGTTTCCAAAAAATTTTTCCCCTTCAAATTTCATTAAAAAAATTTTTGTTTTTTAATTTTACAAATTCACAAAGGGGTTTTGTACCATTTCATTAAAAAAAAAATAAATTTTTTTTTTTTTTAAAATTTTTGGACACTGGGGCCCCCACTTCAGATTTGGGGCCCGTACCCTTTAAGGGGGGTTTTTAAAAAAAAGATTTTTTTTTTTTCTTTAAAAAAAGTTGGTGTTTCAAAGCGAAAATGAACGTATACATACGTTTGGACCCCTTTAAGGGGGTTTAAAATCGAGAAGTTTGTGGTTTTTGCGTTTTTTTTGATTGGCAATTTCGTTCACTGCATTGATCCAGCTTTACCAAAAACATAGCCGTTTAGCCCGGGGTCTTTTATTCTATCGATTTGTTACCCGGAAAAATGCCCCTTTATGGATTTCAAATTCTCGAAGTATCGGGAAAATTTCTAAAATGGTTAAAAATTTTTCCAAAAAAATTCAAAGGGCCCTTTTGAAAATAGGGTTTTAAAATTTAAAAAATGAAAATGTCTGGGACCCAAAAAACATTTTCTGTTCATTAGTCCCTGTATCCCGGTCCCTCTTACATTTTGGGTTTTTTTTTTTTAAGTGTTATTACCCAAAAAAAAAAGATTCACCCCTATTCAGGGCTTTCTGCATTTAAAGGTTAAAAAGTGGATTCCCCTTTTGGGCCAAAAAGGCGGCTTTGGGGCAACGCCAAAAAAAATTTGGGGAACGG
The DNA here is from genome assembly GCF_026875155.1 of Cherax quadricarinatus. Lineage (NCBI taxonomy): Eukaryota > Metazoa > Arthropoda > Malacostraca > Decapoda > Parastacidae > Cherax > Cherax quadricarinatus. The sequence goes on from NW_026464828.1 coordinate 10,386, forward strand.
CTCGTTTGGTGTAAAAATATTGACTTGGCTAAGGGATTTTGTCCTGACGTGTCCCCGCAGCCCGAGCAGGCCCCGCCCACACGACTCCCTTTTACAGCTAGTGGGGCCATTGCCCCTTTAAAACCCGGGGATTTCCTTGCATACCCAAACTATTTGTTTAGCATTTTTCCATTATTTTTTTTAAAGCTTGTAAAAATGTAAAAAACCACCCTGGGGCCCTGTGTTTAAGGAAAAACAAAATTCAAAAAAAAACTCAATTGCAAAATACCTAAAATGGAGGAGAAAAGGGGGGTTTGCCTTCTGCGTTTATTCTACGGGTATGTACAATGCCCAAAATAGCAGGTACATCAAGGCTTTTAGTGCCAGCCAGCGATAAAGTTAATTAACAGGGGGTAGCAAGGGAAACGAAAAGGAAAAAAAGACCCTGAAAATAAAATCTCCCAAAGTGTTGAAAGTGGAGGGGCCCCTGGAAACATACGCCCTCCTGTACTTCCACCAAACCCTAAACCTCTCCCGCATCTCCATCAAAAATAATTATTTAAAAACAAAAATTTGAAAGCTAAGTGTAAATTTCGAAAAAAACCCCCAAAGGAAAAAATGCAAGTCACTGGGCTTTTGGGGTTTTCCCGGGTAAAATTTTCACATGCTGCTATGATAATCTTAACTTTGGTATTTCCCGAAAAAACTTTTTTTAAAAAAATAAATTGTTTCCCCTTTGGGAAATTTTGGTTTTTTAATTTAAAAATTTAAAAAAATTTCTTAAATTTTTAAATTTACAACCCCCTAAGGTTTTTCGGGGGGGTGGGTTTTGGTGGTGCCCCCCACCACCATGTATGCTTCTCTAAATGGCCCTTATAAACCCAACAAACACTTACCTTTTTCTCCCCCTTTCATTGACATTTTATTTAAAATTTTTGAGTATATACAGTAGGGCCCCCCTTTACGCCTTCCGCCCAAATGGTGATTTCAAATTTGACCAAAATCTGTATAGGGGAAATGGTTTTATCAAATATGTATGGTGGCCCCACCCCATTTGTTTACATATCCGTTTAGCGCCCTCTTTTTATGTCTGGAAATTTCCCAAAAAATTTTAAAAATTTTAACCCCTTTACGTTTCAATCCCCCAATTTTGGGGTCTTCTTTTGTTGCAAAAACCTACCCCTCCCCCCCCCCCCCCCAAAAAAATTTTTTGAATTTATAGAAAATCTTTTCCCGATTGTAAAGACAAAAAAAAAAAAAAAAAAAAAAAAAAAGATGGAAAATTGACGGAATTATGCTCTCGCGAAATTCGACCTTGGCAATATTTATGAAGCGGCGATTTCACCCACTTTGAGCCCTATTTTCGGCTAATTCTACTGTTCCAGTTGACCAAACAGATATTTCCTTAGAACTCATTTTTCTATCGACTGAGTACAAGAAACTGCCTGTCTACCAATTTCAACTGCCCAATAATGTCAAATTTGTAATTTGGCCAATTTCACAAAAATTAAAATATGACAATTTCAAAATAGGGTTCAGAATGAACAATGCAGACATTCCTGGCTCTAAAATAACATTTTCTTTGTTCATCAGTCAAATCTCCAGGCCCCTCTGATATTACTCTTGCTTTCCATTTTGAATTTTTATTCAAACAAAAAATAAGATTTACTGTTATGCAGACTACTGCAATATTGTAATAATTGTATAATGTCAACCCATTCATTGACTGCATATTAGAATGGCTACTTGGACATTTATTGGACAATGACATTTGTTTTACTTTTCAACATCGCAAAAAATCAAACATTTCCCCTACATTGAGCTCTATTTCAAGGTTCTTTCCATAGTTAAACCAATCAAAATCACCTCTATTTCTATATGTTTGCCTTTCTATCAAATGAGACCAAGAAAATGAGAATACAACCATAAATACTATACAAAAATACACACAGTCGGCATTTTAATAAAAAAGTTTCTCATTACACTGCGTGCTGCAGGATTTTTTTTTTTTTATATGGTGAACACTGACCACAGACCCATTCTCTTACATGTGGGCCTACCAGCTTTCTCCTGCTTGAGTTGAAGCCACTAGAATTTGAGCATATATACGTCAAAAAACGGTGGCTCGTAAGACATATGTACGACCAAATAGTCAAAGGGTTAAAGTTAGTGTATTTATGTACTCTGATAATTATGCTCATGTGTACCTGTACCTGAATACGTATACTTTCACATGTGCTGGCGTGTAGGTACACATTAAAATCACCAAGTCTTTACCCATGACGCCGTAGTAATATGTAATAATAATCTCTTGGGCACATTAACCCTTTCAGGGTCGACAGACCCTCTCAGACTTTTATTCAGGGCTGCCCAAATTAAAAAAAAAAAAAAACTTATGAAAATAAAAATCTTTCTGATCATAATGACACCAAAAGTATGAAAGTTGATGGAAAACTTACGGAATTATGCTCTCGCGAAGTTAGCTCTCTCGACGATGTTTATGCAGCGGCGATTTTGCTAACTTGAGCCCTATGTTTGGCCAATTCCACTGTACTAGTCGACAAAAATCATAACTATTTCACTAGAACTCCATTTTTTCTATGGAATGAGTGCAAGAATCTAACTATACCAATTTCAACTATCCAATACAGTGGTCAGAATTGTGCCAATTTCACAATTTTTTAAAAGATGCCAATTTCCAAATAGGGTCCAGAATAAACAGACATTCCTGGCACTAAAATGACATTTCCTCTGTTCATTAGTCACGTTCCAATGCCCCTCTTACATACTTTTGCTTTCCACTTTGAATTTTTATTCTCACAAAAAATAGAAGATTTACTGTTATGCAGACTACTGCATTAGTGTAAAAAATTGTGTAAATAATATCGGCGCACTTGTTAAAGAATATTAGACTCGCCAGTTGACGGGTATTGGACGCTTGGCACGATTTGTTTACTTTTGAACATTGGTAAAAATCTAACATTTCTGCTACTTTGAGCTCAATTTCAAGGTAACTTTTCATTGTCAAATCACTCAAAATCATCTCAATTAATAAATACCATACGAAAATACAGTGCAAAGTCACTGTTTTAATCCAAAAACATGGTCAAAGTTCTTTTTTTCTCATTACGCACTAAGTGTTGCAGGATTTTTTTTTTTTTATACTGCGCACACTTAACACAAGCCTATCCGATGTTATCCTGACGCCAAATGACTTCAAACAGGCGATAATGACATGCCCATGCACTCTGCCCAGGGCCAGACTCATGGAACTCGGTGTTCATCAAGAACTGCAAGAAGCCCCTATCACGAGCCTTTTCCATCCTATGGAGAGGGAGCATGGACACGGGGGTCGTCCCACAGTTACTAAAATCAACAGACATAGCCCCACTCCACAAAGGGGGCAGTAAAGCAACAGCAAAGAACTACAGACGATTGCACTAACATCCCATATCATAAAAATCTTTGAAAGGGTCCTAAGAAGCAAGATCACCACCCATCTAGAAACCCATCAGTTACACAACCCAGGGCAACATGGGTTATAGAACGGGTCGCTCCTGTCTGTCCAAACTATTGGAACTCGGGG
>NW_026464829.1:0-51350 GCF_026875155.1 Cherax quadricarinatus
GCCGAATTTGTAGCATTTAAGAAATTGTGTGATTGGGTGGAAGTTCGGAGTGAAGAGAGCGTTTGGAGGAATGCGGATGGTCTTGGCAAAGTTTCCTTGACTGAAGAGTGTAGAGGCGTCAGCAGGAGTAGAACAGCGTATTTTGAGAATGGTAAGTTTTCTGGTCTGTAAATATCGTCAACAGAGACTTTGTTCTTAGTACTGATATCTTTTATTAAGTCTTCTTTTGTCTGTGTCATAGGCTGTCAGGAGAGAGTAGTCTACGTGTTTAGCAATGACTGTGCTTTTGGCACGGTGCTCAGGAGTCCAAATAATGGTGAAGCCTGCGTTGAGAAGTTTTTGTCTGGTATCGCTTGAGGTGTACGCTTCGTAGGAATGTTTGTCAAGAAGGAGTTTGAAGCCTGAGTTGGTTTTGAAGACTTTAAGTTGAGGTGCACCAGTGATTTGATATAATAAATTTTCCGGACAGATAGTGGCATCAGGATTAGAAAATTTGAGGTTTAGCGAGAAGGAATTGGATTTAGTAGAAGCAGAGGCAGGTGTGGGAGGTTGGGGGAGAGTGGAAGGGGGGTGAGAGGTGGAAGGCAACGAAGGCATCGTCTAATTACGAAAAGATGTAATTGGAGGTGACAATCGGCCAAAAAGTGAGAGTACTCAGCTAGGCAAGTACGTGTAAGTAGACACACGTACTTGCCTGGCGCAGGACACTAAGGAGGTGAACTGTAGCTTGATGGAGCACTGTATATCCTGAGTGGTGGCGAGACTGGCTGTATGGCGTGCAGTCAACAGGCGAAGAGAATTCAGGCAGCAAGAGGCTTCCTGCCCTTCGGTCGGCAACCACCGACGCACCAATCCTGATGGTGGAGAGGAAGACGAAGGTCCAGCAAGCACTACTCAAAGCACTACTCAACACGGGGTAATTTCGAGAAAAGGCGAGATCGTCGATGTGTTAGGTAAGCACACGTCACCACTCGAGCTAAGTCGCTTGATCCAAACGCATTCGTGACTACTCGAAAAGACTGTCTCCCCAGCTTGCTATATATACGAACTGGCAGGTCACATGACTAAAAGCCGTCACCTGTCCTTCCACCAGTCACAAGTGAGTTATGGAGGTGAACTCCAAGGTATGCTAACCTGTGTCGAGGGCACCACAGGGACAATGAATTAGTCAAGCACATCTCAAAAGTGGGGCTTTAGGGTAGGTTAGGCAGTTAGGTGGAACACTGCAACAATCTGTATAATAGACCCAATGCAACCACCTACCTCCTCTCCCTCAGGCTTGCCTCTGGGAAATGGGTTAGGTTTTTTGTGGAAGTGCCAGACAGGTCAAGACCCTAGGGTAAGGGGCTAGTGGTTGCTCAGTCAGCTGTTTCAAGGTTAGGTTAGGTTAGGTTAGTAATCCCTTCCTTTCCTGTGGGCGAAACATTGTACACACAAGTGATTCCTTAGAACTTGGGTAGTACAAAGCTGTGGGCGAAACGTTGTACCTCAGTCCTTGGGTACAAGGTAATGCTGTAGGGAGAGGGCAAACAAGTGTTAAGAAAAACAACCAGTAAAAAGGCAATACCGGGGCAGGAGAACATGGTCGAAGGGCCTCACTGTATCCACTGCAGGAGGGCGAAGTCGTCGAAGGTCCTCTAGTCAGCAACGCGTTTCTGTAGATTACGCTACGTCATCAGGCTGGTAGAAACTGCAGATCCCACTGGTACAATGTCTAAAAGACTGTCTCCCCAGCTTGCTATATATACGAACTGGCAGGTCACATGACTAAAAGCCGTCACCTGTCCTTCCACCAGTCACAAGTGAGTTATGGAGGTGAACTCCAAGGTATGCTAACCTGTGTCGAGGGCACCACAGGGACAATGAATTAGTCAAGCACATCTCAAAAGTGGGGCTTTAGGGTAGGTTAGGCAGTTAGGTGGAACACTGCAACAATCTGTATAATAGACTCAATGCAACCACCTACCTCCTCTCCCTCAGGCTTGCCTCTGGGAAATGGGTTAGGTTTTTTGTGGAAGTGCCAGACAGGTCAAGACCCTAGGGTAAGGGGCTAGTGGTTGCTCAGTCAGCTGTTTCAAGGTTAGGTTAGGTTAGGTTAGTAATCCCTTCCTTTCCTGTGGGCGAAACATTGTACACACAAGTGATTCCTTAGAACTTGGGTAGTACAAAGCTGTGGGCGAAACGTTGTACCTCAGTCCTTGGGTGCAAGGTAATGCTGTAGGGAGAGGGCAAACAAGTGTTTGCCCTCTCATACGCTGAATGTCTTCTAACGAATTTATGTCCATTCTGTAATATAGAGACCAGAATTGAGCTTCATAATCTAGGTGAGGCCTTACTAATGATGTATAAAGCTGCAGTATGACCTCTGGACTTCTGTTGCTTACACTTCTTGATATAAATCCCAGTAATCTATTTAAATCCTAGTTATCTATTTAATCCCATTAATCTATAGTATTAACAAACTATAGTATTGACAAACCTAATTACCCTATTACCAAACTAAAGGTACCCAATTACCAAACCAAACTACCCTATTACCAGAGACCTTTCTTTCGATATCAGCACATGTTCAGAAAATTGGGAAGCAAATGCCAAGATCATTTTCAGTTTTACCCAAGCAATGATCTTTGATAACTGTTTCACCTGAGATGCATGTCCCATTTAAATACAACCTGTCTTACTCACAAATTTATCCAACCAAAATTTGATGCTACCCAATGTTTTCCAATCAAAAACTAGAGTGCAAAAAAAATTTCTCTAATGCACAATTCAATTTACAAACGAATACCTGACTACATTGGGTTCTTGGGTTAGTTCATTGGGAGACATGGACCTGTCTCACATGAACCAGTAGGCCTGCTGCAGTGTTCCTTCTTTTTTATGTTCACAAGTATTTTCTATTCTGTCGCTTCAGATGAGAGTGTAGATCCTAGTATCTAAACCTATCTCCACAGGATATTCATAAAATAAGTGAATCATCCATGTATTTCCACCTTTAAATTTATTCCTGACTATGGAACTGAACTTCTCCAATCTCAAATCTACGAAATCAAGGGTGATGGACTGATTACATCATCTTCATATCTCTACTGTTCCTGCCTACTTTCTGTATTCGACTGAAGAAGCCTACTCTGAAGGCGATACGTTTCGGAATAAAGTTGCCTAACTGTTTGCCTGTGAGTCTTACTTACCAACCTCTCAGTATTGTATACCAGACACTGCAACACATGGCATCTTATACAGAAAACACCTCTTGTATTTGAGTGGCTCTTGCAAATGAGTGGATAGAGTTATCAGACCTTATTTTTTAGGGAGCATTGAAAATTGGATTTGGCAAATGCTTTGGTAGTGGGATGGATTGTAAAGGACCTGCCGAGTATGACCCAACAGGCCTGCTGCAGTGATCCTCCTTTCTTATGTTCATTAAAGGAACGAATGCTATCTTTATTTTCTTCTGTTAAGTCAGGTGCCTTTTGAAGTAACTGTCGGGTGATGATAAGTATTAGGTGAATGTGCTTATAAATGAAGAACTGTTACTGAAGGCTCATAGGAATTTCTTGCCTTTGTTTCAATCGGTCGTTCCCAAGTTCTTCAAGATGGATAGTCAATTTCAGAGGTTCGTTGTCTTGGACGAGAAGAAGAGCATCATTCGAATGTCGAAGAAAAAGCTAAATGCTATGGAAGATTATGAAATTTGCCTTGCAAGATATGTACTAATTAGAAATACTCTCAAGAAAGTTATATTTGCAGAAAACAATTGCACTTCTGTTAACGTTTTCCACAAATCTTCTACTTTGGCAGAAAGTCTTCGAGATGTTGCACAAACACAATTCACAATATTTATGGATTCTTGATTGATGCTTCATCATTCTCCATATAAAATACAGAAACAATGATCAAATGTATCAAAGCATGATGTCAGTTTGTATTCATTAAGATTGATAACTGACACAAAGCTTTTAGTGACAAGATTTTCTCAATAAAGAGTCTCATTGTTGTTAGGTAAGACACATATGCAACAGTTAGGTATCTTTATTTTGAAACGTTTCGCCTACACAGTAGGCTTCTTCAGTCGAGTACAGAAAAGTTGATAGAAGCAGAAGATACTTGAAGACGATGTAATCAGTCCATCACCCTTAAAGTTTTGAGGTGGTCAGTCCCTCAGTCTGGAGAAGAGCATGTTCCATAGAATGAAACAATATGGAGATGAGTGATCAGGATGAGCCTTATAAAGCGCCAACAGGTGAGAACGTAGTCACTAGGCGAGGTAATAACTCCAGGAGTTGGGAGTCAGGTTCCCCTCCTCAAATCCAGCCGTTCTCACTATAGAGTTGATAGAAGTTGATTGTAGGTCTTACCACAATGACATACCACTTGTGTTGCAGTGTCTGACAGATTGAACATTAAAATGGTATAAATACCGACAGGGACTGGACCACCTCAAAACATTAAGGGTGATGGACTGATTACATCGGTCTTCAATTTTCTTCTGCTTCTATCCCAACTTTCTGTACTCGACGAAGAATCCTACTGTGTTAGGCGAAACGTTTCAAAATAAAGATACCTAACTGTTGCATATGTTCTTACCTAACAACCTGCGGTATTTATACCATTTTTAATGTTCAAAGAGTCCTCATTAATAATGACGTCCCTTTGAATTTTCCAAGTATTTTGTCAATAAATCTAATATAATTATTTAAGCATTTGTAGCAGGCCTATGGCCCACGAGAGAGACCTTAGTCACTCTCCTGTCTCTACTTAGTCAGTTCCAGCTCATAATCCACTAAAAAAAGGATCACAGAATATGACCTACAATCGCAAGCTATTCAGGTCTAAACTCACACTCTTGTATTTTATCTAACCAATTTTCCAAAACTACACAGTGCTTTTAGCATTCAATGAATGGTACAGCACTTAGAAATCATTTAAAAGAATCTTAAAAACAAAAAATAATACTATAGCAAAATACAAAAGAAAACATGAGAACTTGAGGTGGAACACTGCAGTAAGGCCTGTTTGGCCCATACTAAGAACATAAGAAAGTAAGGAAACAGTGCAGGAGGCCTGTTGTGGCCTATAGTAGGCAGGTCCTTTACAATTCATGACCCAATAACAAAACATTTGCGCAACCCAATTTTTCAATGCTACATAAGAAATAAGCTCTGATGTGCAACAGCAAGTCCAATCACTGAGCTATAATACAGTCACCTCTGAGCTAAGTACAGTTCCTCCTCTGGATCTAAGTACAGGTCACGTCTGAGCGAATACAAGTTCACGACTGACTAAGGACAGGTCTCCTCTGAACAAAGTACAAGCTCACCTCTGGAGCTAAAAACAGTCCTCAACCTAAAGCTAAGTACAGGGTCGAATCTGTGCTAAGTACAGATCGCATCAGTGCCTAAATACAGGTCCACAATTTAGAATAGAATCAAATCCAATCATGAATACGCAACGACTTCAACAATCATTTCACTAACAAATTATTTGCCAAATATTATTTCAAATCTTCTCAAAAAAAGCTTGATAATTCTAATGTACCTCGTGTTTATGACCGATCAATCCAATGCCTCTCCTAATTGTAATTTATCCAACATAAATTTTAAACTACCCAAGGTTTAGCGTCAGCAACTCACTATGTAGACCTTTTTTTCATCAATATCCCTATAACAATATGCAAAGTAAAAGTACACATTTGCAACTAAAGTTACATTTCATAGCAGTGTGACATTAGTTTTGCACACTTTGTCCTTGTGTTTTCCATAAGACATAAAACAAAAGAAAGGAGGAACACTGCAGCAGGCCGTTGCCATACTAGCCAGGTCCTTCACAATTCAATCCCACTACAAACATTGACCAACCCAATTTTCAATGCTACCCAATAAATAAGCTCTGTGTTTCAAGTCCCGCAACTCAAATCCAACCCTCCCACTCATGAATTTATCCAACCTAAATGTGAAACTACTCCAAAGTTCCTAGCCCTCAATAACCAACTAGTATCTGTTCCACTCATCTACTACCCCTATTTCCAAACCAATACTTTCCTATGTCCCTTTCTAAATCTAAACTATCTTAATTTGAAATCCATTACTGCGGGTTCTCTCTTGGAGAGATATCACAAAGACCATGTAAATAACCCCTTTATTAATACATAAGAACATAAGAAAGGAGGAACTCTGCTGCAGGCCTGTGGCCCATACTAGACAGGTCTTTTACAATTCATTGCCCACTAACAAACATTTGACCAACCCTATACCAATCTTTTCCACTTATACACTTTCGATCAGGTCTCCCCTCATTCCTACGCTAACAAAATGAATGTTAACATAAGAACATAAGAACATAAGAAAGGAGGAACACTGCAGGCAGCCCGCTGGCCCATACTATGCAGGGTCCTTTACAATTCATCCACTACAAACATTTGACCAACCCGTCCAACTTTCAATGCCACCCCCAAGAGAACAAGCTCCGATGTGCAAGTCCACTCAAAATCCAACCCCTCCCACTCAATGTACTTATATCCAACCTAAATGTTGAAACTACCCAAATCCTAGCCTCAATAACCCAACTAGGTAGACAGTTCAACGTCATCAACTACCCTATGTTTCCAAAACCAAAACTTTCCTATGTCCTTTCTAATAAAACATAAGAACATAAGAACATAAGAAAGGAGGAACACTGCAGCAGTCCCTGTTGGCCCCATACTATGCAGGTCCTTTAACAATTCATCCCAATAACAAACATTTGACCAACCCAATTTTCAATGCCACCCAAGAAATAAGCTCTGATTGGCAAGTCCCACTCAAATCCAACCACCTCCCACACATTGTATTTATCCCAAACCTAAATTTGAAACTACCAAAGTCCTAGCCTCATTAACCCAACAGTAACTGTTCACTCATCTACTACCCTAATTTCCAAACCAATACTTTTCCTATGTCCTTTCTAAATCTAAACTTATCTAATTTAAATCCATTACTGCGGGTTCCTCTTGGAGAGATATTCTCAAGACCTTGTTAATATCCCCTTTAATTAATACCTATCTTCCACTTTTACACTCGATCAGGTCTCCCCCTCATTCTTCGTCTAACAAATGAATGTAAACTAAGAGTCTTCAATCTTTTCACATAAGAAGATTTCTAATGCTATGTCATTAATTTATTCATCCTACGCGAATGTTTTTCTAACGAATTTATATCCACAATCTGTAAATATGGAGACCAGAATTGAACTGCATAATCTAGGTGAGGCCTTACTAAATGAATTATAAAAGCTGCAGTATGACCTCTGGACTTCTGTTGCTTACAACTTCTTGATATAAATCCCAGTAACAGTGCCTTAATACATACGCTTAGGCATTGCTGTCTTGGTTTAAGGTTTCCTGCTTACCATAACCCCCAAGTCCTTTTCTCGCAATCTGTATGGTTTTAAGTTCAACATTATTTAACTTATAAGTGCTAGGGTTTTATGGACCACACCCGAGCTTCAGAACCTTGCAATTTATCTACATTGAACTGCATCAGCCACTTTTCCGACCAAGAAGCAGAGTTTTGGTCTAAATCCGCCTGAAGTTCCCTAAAACACAACGTTGAAACAATTATCCTAACTAACTTCGTGTCATCGGCGAATTTTGCTCATATCACTAGCTATTCCTTCAATCAAGATCATGGATTATATATTATAAAACAACAAACGGGCGCCAAGCTGATCCCTGAGTAACGCCACTTGTTACTGATCCCCACTCGGATTTAACCCCATTTTATGGACACTCTTTGCTTCCTGTTGTGAGCCATGATTCGATCCACGAGGCAACCCTTCCCCCAATGCCATGAGCTGCTACTTTCTTCAACATCTTTGGTGCGAACTCTATCAATGCCTTATACTAAAATCTTAAGTAAAAAATATCAAATTCTTTATCGTGGCCTACAGCCTCAAAAGCTTTACTGAGAAAGTTAATTAAATTAGTTAGACAAGACCGGCTCTTGTGAATCCATGCTTAGTACATTAATCAAGCAAATGCTTATCGAGAATGGCTACTAGTAATCTCAGCTATAATTACCTCTAGTAATTTGCCTACAATTGAGGTCAGGCTTATTGGGCGTAATTTGCGGTAACGACTTTGTCCCCTGTTTTAAAATAGGAATTTACATTAGCCCTCTTCCACATATCAGACACGCACCTTTTGAAGAGATAAATGAAAAATATTAGTTAATGGTTCCACAGACTTTTCCATTTTTGCATTCCTTTTAGAACCCTTTAAAAAACACCTCATCAGGACCCGGTGACGTTATTTTGCTTCATCTTTCTATCTGCTTCACAACCATTTCACTAGTGACTGGATGTTACATAATTTATCTTCTTGCTGATCCACTAAAAAAATTAATTAGCCTGAATATTATTAGTGACTTTCCACTAGTGTAAAAACCCCGAGAGAAAATAATTATTTAAAATCGAGCACATTTCATTCTCTTTTGTCATAAGATGCCCATAGTTATTTTTTAAGGGGACCTATCTTAATCTCATGACTTTTGTTCTATAGACGCTGGAAAAAACTTTTGGTTAGTTTTAGAATCCCAAGCAACTTTAATTTCATAGTCCCTTTTAGCTTTTCTTATCCCCTTTTTAATGTCCCTCTTAATGTCAATATACTAGATTCATAAGATGACCCACGCCTCTTTTGATACGCCCTAGTAAACTCCTTTCCTTATGCCCTTATAATATTTCAGCGCCTATATATTCTCCATTGTTGGGTCATTTCGTATTTGAACTAATTTCCTTATAAGGGATAAACGTCTTTGAGCAGCATGTATTGTGTTCAGAAAACTGTCATACTTGATAGAATCTCTTCGTTCCCCAGTCAACAATGATAAGTGTTCTCTAAGGCCCACGTAATCTGCTAAGTGAAAATCTGGGACTGTTACTGAGTTATCCCTACTATCATACTTCCTTTCAATTCTACAATGTATTGGATTTGTGGTCGCTAGCACACCCAGTTCCTCTGAAAACTTCCTAAATTATTAACAAGGGAGTCATTGTTTGCCAGAACAAATCAAGCAGGTTATTACCCCCTTGTAGGTTCTGTTCCACAAAACTGCCTTCAAAAAAACAATCACTGAACTACTTCTAAGAAATCGTATGAAAATTCTAAAATCCCAGTCAAGAAATTCCAATCAATATTAGACTAAAGTTCAGTCTCCTAGAATTACTACATTATCGTGGCCTTCTGTGGCCCTAACAATTTCCTCCCATAATAGTCCTCCCCTGGTCCCTATCTAAATATTGGACGGTATATCACACCTAAAATTAATTTTTCATGCCCCTCTGAAAATTCTATCCAAACAGACTCTGTATGTTACTCAGACTTAATACCCAAACTTCATAAGAACTTAATACCCGTTCCTTCAGACTTAATACCCGTTACTTCAGACTTAATACCCCGTAATCCTAAACTTATCTTGATTTAAATCCATACTGCGGATTTCTAATTGCTATGTCCTAATTTAGTCCATCATACGCTGAATGTCTTCTAACGAATTTATGGTCCTTCCTGTAATATAGAGACAGAATTGAGCTTCATAATCCTAGGTGAAGGCCTTACTAATGATGTATAAAGCCTGCAGTATGACCTCTGGACTTCTGTTTGCTACACTTCTTGATATAAATCCCAGTAATCAATTTAAACCCAGTAATCTATTTAAATCCCATTAATCTATAGTAAATTAAAAACTATAGTATTAATAACTAATAGTATTGCAAACTCTAATTAAACACTATTACCAAACTAAGGTACCCAATTACCAAACCAAACTACCCTATTACCAGAGACCTTTTTTTCGATATCAGCAACATGTTTCAGAAAATTGGAAGCAAATGCCAAGATCATTTTTCATTTTACCCCAGCAATGATCTTTGATAACTGTTTCACCTGAGATGCATGTCCCATTTAAATACAACAACCTGTCTTACTCACAAAATTATCCAACCAAAATTTTGATGCACCCAATGTTTTCCCATCAAAAACTAGAGTTCAAAAAAAAATTTCTCTAATGCACATTCATTTACAAACGAATACCTGACTACATTGGGTTCTTGGGTTAGGTCATTGGAGACATGGACCTGTCTCACAGAACCATAAGGCCTGCTGCAGTGTACCTTCGTTTTTATGTTCACAAGTATTTTCTATTCTGTCGCTTCAGATGAGAGTGTAGATCCTAGTAACTAAACCGACTCCACAGGATATTCATAAAATAAGTGAATCATCCATGTATTTCCACCTTTAAATTTATTCCTGACTATGGAACTGAACTTCTCCAATCTCAAATCTACGAAATCAAGGGTGATGGACTGATTACATCATCTTCATATCTCTACTGTTCCTGCCTACTTTCTGTATTCGACTGAAGAAGCCTACTCTGAAGGCGATACGTTTCGGAATAAAGTTGCCTTACTGTTGCCTGTGAGTCTTACTTACCAACCTCTCAGTATTGTATACCAGACACTGCAACACAATGGCATCTTAGTACAGAAAACACCTCTTGTATTTGAGTGGCTCTTGCAAATGAGTGGACAGAGTTATCAGACCTTATTTTTTAGGGAGCATTGAAAATTGGATTTGGCAATGCTTTGGTAGTGGGATGGATTGTAAAGGACCTGCCGAGTATGACCCAACAGGCCTGCTGCAGTGATCCTCCTTTTTTTATGTTCATTAAAGGAACGAATGCTAGTCTTTATTTTCTTCTGTTAAGTCAGGTGCCTTTTGAAGTAACTGTCAGGTGATGATAAGTATTAGGTGAATGTGCTTATAAATGAAGAACTGTTACTGAAGGCTCATAGGAATTTCTTGCCTTTGTTTCAATCGGTCGTTCCCAAGTTCTTCAAGATGGATAGTCAATTTCAGAGGTTCGTTGTCTTGGACGAGAAGAAGAGCATCATTCGAATGTCGAAGAAAAAGCTAAATGCTATGGAAGATTATGAAATTTGCCTTGCAAGATATGTACTAATTAGAAATACTCTCAAGAAAGTTATATTTGCAGAAAACAATTGCACTTCTGTTAACGTTTTCCACAAATCTTCTACTTTGCAGAAAGTCTTCGAGATGTTGCACAAACACAATTCACAATATTTATGGATTCTTGATTGATGCTTCATCATTCTCCATATAAAATACAGAAACAATGATCAAATGTATCAAAGCATGATGTCAGTTTGTATTCATTAAGATTGATAACTGACACAAAGCTTTTAGTGACAAGATTTTCTCAATAAAGAGTCTCATTGTTGTTAGGTAAGACACATATGCAACAGTTAGGTATCTTTATTTTGAAACGTTTCGCCTACACAGTAGGCTTCTTCAGTCGAGTACAGAAAAGTTGATAGAAGCAGAAGATACTTGAAGACGATGTAATCAGTCCATCACCCTTAAAGTTTTGAGGTGGTCAGTCCCTCAGTCTGGAGAAGAGCATTGTTCCATAGAATGAAACAATATGGAGATGAAGTGACAGGATGGAGCCTTTTTATAGCGCCAACAGGTGAGACGTAGGTCACTAGGAGAGGTAAGAACTCAGATGTTGGGAGGTCAGGTCCCTCTCAAATCCAGCCGTTCTCACTAGTAGAGGTTGTAGAAGTTGATTGTAGGTCTGTACCAAGATACCCTTGTGTTGCAGTGTCTGACAGATTGAACATTAAAATGGTATAAAATACCGACAGGGACTGACCACCTCAAAACTTTAAGGGTGATGGACTGATTACATCGTCTTCAAGTATCTTCTGCTTCTATCAACTTTTCTGTACTCGACTGAAGAAGCCTACTGTGTAGGCGAAACGTTTCAAAATAAAGATACCTAACTGTTGCATATGTGTCTTACCTAACAACCTGTCGGTATTTTATACCATTTTAATGTTCAAAGAGTCTCATTAATGACGTCTTTGAATTTTCCAAGTATTTTGTCAATAAATCTAATATTATTATTAGAGCATTGTAGCAGGCCTAGTGGCCCACGAGAGGAAGACCTAGTCACTTTCTGTCTCTACTTAGTCAGTTACAGCTCTATCCACTAAAACAAGGAGCACAGAATCTGACCTACAATCGCAAGCTATTCAGGTCTAACTCACACTCTTGTATTTATCTAACCAATTTTCAAAACTACACAGTGTTTTAGCTTCAATGATGGTACAGCACTTAGATCATTTAAAAGAGATCTGTAAAAACAAAAAATATACTATAGCAAAACTACAAAAGAGAAACATGAGAACTTGAGGTGGAACACTGCAGTAGGCCTGTTGGCCCATACTAAGAACATAAGAAAGTAAGAACAGTGCAGGAGGCCTGTTGGCCTATACTAGGCAGGTCCTTTACAATTCATCCCAATAACAAAACATTTGCGCAACCCAATTTTCAATGCTACATAAGAAATAAGCTCTGATGTGCATCTGCAAGTCATCACTGAGCTAAATACAGGTCACCTCTGAGCTAAGTACAGGTTTCCTCTGGATCTAAGTACAGGTCACGTCTGAGCTAAGTACAGGTCACGTCTGAGCTAAGGACAGGTCTCCTCTGAGCAAAGTACAGCTCACCTCTGAGCTAAAAACAGGTCTCATCTCAAAGCTAAGTACAGGTCGAATCTGTGCTAAGTACAGATCGCATCTGTGCTAAATACAGGTCCATCAATTTAGAATAGAATCAAATCAATCTTGAATATGCACGACTTTCACAATCTATTTCACTAACAAATTATTTGCCAAATATTATTTTCAATGCTTCTCAAGAAAAAGCTTGGATAATTTCTATTTACTCGTGTTTAAGAAACGATCAAATCCAATGCCTCTCCCTAATGTATTTATCCAACCTAAATTTTAAACTACCCAAGGTTTTAGCGTCAGCAACTCTACTAGTAGACCTTTTTTTCATCAATTTCCCTATAGACATATGCAAAGTAAAAGAACACTTTTGGGCAACCAAAGTTACATTTCATAAAGTGTGACATTAGTTGCACTTTTGTCCTTGTTGTTTTTCCAATAAGAACATAAGAACATAAGAAAGGAGGAACACTGCAAGCAGTCCTGTTGGCCCATACTAGGCAGTCCTTCACAATTCATGCCCACTAACAACATTTGACCAACCCAATTTTCAATGCTCCCACACAAAGAAATAAGCTCTGGTGTTCAATCCCAAGTCAAATCCAACCCCTCCCACCATGTATTATCCAACCTAAATTTGAAACTACCCAAAGTCCTAGCCTCAATAACCCCAACTAGTAGTCCTGTTCCACTCATCTACTACCCCTATTTCCAAACCAATACTTCTGTGTCCTTTCTAAAATCTAAAACTTACGTAATTTAAATCCCATTACTGCGGGTCTCTCTTGAGAGATATCCCTCAAGACCTTGTTAATATCCCCCTTATTAAACATAAGAACATAAGAAAGGAGGAACACTTGCAGCAGGCCTGTTTGCCCATACTAGCGACAGGTCTTTTACCGGAATCATCCCACTAACAACATTTTGACCAACCCAATACCTACTTCCACTTATACAACTTCGATCAGGTCTCCCCTCATTCTTCGTCTAACAAAGAATGTAACATAAGAACATAAGAACATAAGAAGGAGGAAGCACTGCAGCAGGCCGCTGGCCCATACTAGGCAAGGCCCTTTACATTCATCCCACTAGAACAAACATTGACAAACCCAACTTTTCAATTCCAACCCAAGAAACAAGCTCCGATGTGCCAAGTCCCACTCAAATCCAACCCCCCTCCCACCTCATGTACTTAATCCAACTAAATTTGAAACTACCAAAGTCCTAGCCTCAATAACCCAACTAGGTAGACTGTTCCACTCATCAACTACCCTATTTCCAAACCAATACTTTCCCTATGTCCCTTTCTAAATAAGAACATAAGAACTAATAACATAAGAAAGGAGGAAACACTGCAGCAGGCCTGTTGGCCCATACCTAGCAGGTCCTTTACAATTCCCATCCACTAACAAACATTTGACACCAATCCCAATTTTCAATGCTAACCCAAGAAATAAGCTCTGATGTGCAAGTCCACTAAATCCCAACCAATTCCAACTCATGTACTTATAAGAAACATAAGAACATAAGAAGGAGAACACTGCAGCAGGCCCTGCTGGCCCTACTAGGCAGTGTCCTTTACAATTCATCCCCACTAACAAACATTTGACCTACCCCAATTTCATGCTAACCCAAGAAATAAGCTCTGATGTGCAATCCCCACTCAAATCCAACCCCATCCCACTCATGTATTTATCCAACCTAAATTTGAAACTACACAAAAGTCCTAGCTCAATAACCCCAACGACGGTAGACTGTTCCTACCTCAGCTACTACTACCCTATTTCCAAACCAATACTTTCCTATGTCCTTTCTAAATCTAAACTTTCTAATTTTAAATCCATTACTTGCGGGTTCCTCACCTTGAGAGATATTCTCAAGACCTTGTTAATACCCCTTTATTAATACCTATCTTCCACTTATAATACACTTTCGATCAGGTCACCCCTGGCATTCTTCGTCTAACAAGTGAATGTAACTTAAGGTCTTCAATCTTTCTTCATATGGAAGATTTCTAATGCTATGTATTAAAATTTAGTCATCCTACGCTTGAATGTTTTTCTAAACGAATTTAACCATTCGTAATATGGAGACCAGAATTTGAACTGCATAATCTAGGTGAGAAGGCTTACTAATGATG
Source organism: Cherax quadricarinatus (assembly GCF_026875155.1). Classification (NCBI taxonomy): domain Eukaryota; kingdom Metazoa; phylum Arthropoda; class Malacostraca; order Decapoda; family Parastacidae; genus Cherax; species Cherax quadricarinatus. The sequence continues at coordinate 14,714 of NW_026464829.1, forward strand.
TATAACGCTGCAGTATGACCTCTGGACTTTCTGTTGCTTACACTTCTTGATATAAATCCCAGTCATCTATTATGCCTTATTAACGTACGCTAAGCATTGCGTCTTGGTTTAAAGGTTCCTGCTTTACCATAACCCCCACGTCCATTTTCGCAATCTGTATGTTTAAGTTTCTACATTATTTAACTTTATTAAGTGCTAGGGTTTGACACTCCCGAGCTTCAGAACCTTGCTTTATCTACATTGAACTGCATCTGATCTGCCACTTTTCTGACCAAGAGTAGAGTTAGTCCTAAATCCCCTGAAGTTCCCTAAAACATCTACTTTGAATCAATTATCTACCTATCTTCGTGTCATCGCGAAGACTTTGCCTTTATCACTAGCAGTTCCTTCCATCAAGATTCATTGATATATATTATAAACAACAACGGGCCCAAGACTGATCCCTGAGGAACGCCACTTGTTACTGAATCCCCACTCGGATTTAACCCTCATTTATGGACACTCTTTGACTTCCTGTCTGTGAGCCATGATTCGATCCGACGAGAGCACCCTTCCCCAAGCCATGAGCTGCTACTTTACCTTCAACAGTCTTTGGTGCGAACGCTATCAAATGCCCTTACTAAAATCTATGTAATACTATCAAATTCCTTTATCGTGGTCAACCACCCAAAAGCTTACTGAAGAAAGTTAATAAATTAGTTAGACAAAGACCGGCCTCTTGTGAATCCATGCTGAGTATCATAATCAAGCTATGGCTTATCGATATGGCTTCTTATAATCTCAGCTATAATTGACTCTAGTAATTTGCCTACAATTGAGGTCAGGCTTATTGGGCGTAAATTGCGGTAACGGACCTTGTCCCCCGTGTTTTAAAAATAGGAATTACATTAGCCTTCTTCCACATATCAGACACTGCAACCTGTTGAAGAGAATAAATTAAAAATATTAGTTAATGGTTCACGAGACTTCCATTTTGCATTCCTTTAGAACCCTTGAAAAAACCTCATCAGGACCGGTGACCTAATTTTTTGCTTCAGTCTGTCCTATCTGCTTCACAACCATTTCACTAGTGACTGTGATGTTACATAATTTAATCTCCCTGATCCACTATAAATATTAATTACCGGAATATGATAGTGTCTCCCTGTGTAAAAACCGAGAGAAAATAATTATTTAAAAATCGAGCACATTTCATTCTCTTGTCAGTAAGATGCCATAGTTATTTTTTAAGGGGACCTATCTTATCTCTGATTTTGTTCTATAGACCTGGAAAAAACTTTTGGGTTAGTTTTAGAATCCCCTAGGCAACTTTAATTTCATATCCCATTGAGCTTTCTTTATCCCCTTTTTTAATGTCTCCTCTTATAATGTCAATATACTGATTCCATAAGATGACCCTGCCTTTTTTTGATACCCTATAAATTCCTTTCTTATCCCTAGTAGATATTTCAGCCTATTATTGCATCCATTTTGGTCATTTCTATTTGATCTAATTCCTTATAAGGGATAAACGTTCTTTGAGCAGATGTAATGGTTCAGAAAAACTGTCATATGTAATCTCTTCGTATAACCCCAGTCAACAGATGATAAGTGTTCTCTAAGCCCATCGTAATTCTGCTAACGAAAATCTGGGACTGTTACTGGAGTTATCCCTACTATCATACTACCATTTCAATTCTACATGTAATTGATTTTGTTCTAGCACCCAGTTCCTCTGAAACTTCTAAATTATAACAAGGGAGTCCATTGTTTTGCCAGACTAATCAAGCAGGTTTATTACCCACTGTAGGTTCTGTCACAAACTGCTTCTAAAAAACAATCCTGAACTACTTCTAAGAAATAGTATGAATCTAAATTCCCCAGCAAGAAATTCCAATCAATAAGACTAAAGTTTAAAGTCCTCCTAGAATTACTACATTATCGGCTTGTGGCCCCTAAACAATTTCCTCTCCATAATAGTCTCCCCTGGTCCCTTCCTAAATTGGGGACGGTATATCACACCTAAAATTAATTCTTCATGCCCTCTGAAAATTCTATCCAACAAGACTCTGTATGTGTTACTTCAGAACTTAATACCCGAAACTTCAGACTTAATACCCGTTTACTTCAGACTTGAATACCCGTTAACTCTTCAGACTACATACCCGTAATCTAAACCTTATCTGATTTAAATCCATTACTGCGGATTTCTAATGCTATGTACTAAATTTAGACATCATAACGCTGAGTCCTTCTAACGAATTTATGTCCATTCTGTAATATAGAGACCAGAATTGAGCTTCAAATCTAGGTGAGGCCTTAACAATAGATGTATAAAGCTGCAGTATGACCTCTGGACTTTTCTGTTGCTTACATTCTTGATATAAATCCCAGTAATCTATCTAAATCCCAGTAATCTATATAACCATTAAATCTATAGTATTAACAAACTAAGTATTAATAAACTATAGTATTGACAAACCTAATTACACTAATACCAAACTAAAGGTACCCTATTACCAAACCAAACTACCCCTAGTTACCAAAAGACCTTTCGTTCGATATCACACATGTTCAAAAATTGGGAAGCAAATTTGCCAAGACATTTTCGAGTTTTACCCCAAGCAATGATCTTGATTAACTGTTTTTCACCTGAGATGCATGTCCCATTTAAATACAACCTGCTTACTCACAAATTATCCAACCAAAATTTGATGCTACCCAATTGTTTTTCCCATCAAAACTAGAGTGCAAAAAAAATTTCTCTAATGCACAATACAATTACAAACGAATACCTGACTACATTAGGGTTCTTGGTTAGTCAATTGTGGAGACATGGACCTGCTCTCACATGACCAGTAGGCCTGCTGCAGTGTTCCATCTTTTTTTATGTTCACAAGTATTTTCTATTCTGTCGCATTCAGATGAGAGTTGAGATCTAGTATCTAAACCTATCTCCACAGATATTCATAAAAATAAGTGAATCATCCCTGTAATTCCACCTTTAAAATTTATTCCTGACTATGGACCTGGAACTTCTCCAATCTCAAATCTACGAATACAAGGTGATGGACTGATTACAATCATCTTCATTAACCTCAACTGTTCCTGCCTACTTTCTGTATTCGACTGAAGAAGCCGTACTCTGAAGGCGATACGTTTGGGAATAAAGTTGCCTTACTGGTGCCTGTGAGTACTTACTTACCAACCTCTCAGTATGTATAACCAGACACGCAACACAATGGCATCTTAGTACAGAAAACACTCTTGTATTTGAGTGCTCTTTGCAAATGAGTGGACAGAGTTTATCAGAGCCCCTATATTTTTTAGGGAGCGATTGAAAATTGGATTTGGCAAATGCTTGGTATGGATGGATTGTAAAGGACCTGCCGAGTAGACCCAACAGGCCTGCTGCATCAGTGATCCTCCTTTCTTATTATTAAAGGAACGAATTCTAGTCTTATTTTCTTCTGTTAAGTCAGGTGCCTTTTGAAGTAACTGTCTGGTGAGATAAGTATTAGGTGAATGTGCTTTAAATGAAGAACTGTTACGAAGCTCAAGGAATTTCTTGCCCTTTGTTTCAATCGCGTTCCCAAGTTCTTCAAGAAGGATAGTCAATTTCAGAGGTTCGTTGTCTTGGGACGAGAAAAAGAGCATCAATCGTATGTCGAAGAAAAAGCTAAATGCTAGGAAGATTATGTAATTTTTGCCTTGCAAGATATTTACTAATTTAAAATACTCTCAAGAAAGTTATATTTTGCGCAGAAAACAATTGCTACTTCTGTAACGTTTTCCCACAAAATCTTCTACTTTGGCAGAAAGTCTTCGAGATGTTGCACAAACACAATTCACAATATTTATGTTTCTTGATTGATGCTTCATCATTCTCCATATAAAATACAGAAACAAATGATCCAAATGTATCAAAGCATGATGTTCAGTTTTGTATTCATTAAATTGTATAACTGACACAAAGCTTTTAGTGACAAGATTTCTACAATAAATATCTCATTGTTGTTAGGTAAGACACATATGCAACAGTTAGGTATCTTATTTTTGAACGTTTCCGCCTACACAGTAGGCTTCTTCAGCCGAGTACGAAAAGTTGATAGAAAGCAGAAGATACTTTTGAAGACGATGTAATCAGTCATCACCTTAAAGTTTTGAGGTGTCATCCCCACATCTGGAGAAGAGCATTGTTCCATAGAATGAAACCAATATGGAGATGAAGTGACAGGATGGAGGCCTTTTTTATAGCTCCAACAGGTGAGACGTAGGTCACTAGGAGAGGTAAGAACTCAGATGTTTGGGAGGTCAGGTTCCCTTCAAATCCGCCGTTTCTCACTAGTAGAGGTTTGTAGAAGTTGATTGTAGGTCTGTACCAAGATACCCTTGTGTTGCAGTGTTCTGAAACAGATTGAACATTAAAATGGAATAAAACCCGACAGGGACTTGACCACTCACTCAAAACTTTAAGGTGCTGGACTGATTACACGACTTCAAGTATCTTCTGCTTTCTATCACTTTTCTGTACTCACTGAAGAAGCCTACTGTGTAAGGCGAAACGTTTCAAAATAAAATACCTAACTTTGCATATGTGTCTTACCTAACAACCTGTCCGGTATTTTATACCATTTTAATGTTCAAAGAGTCCTCATTTAGACGTCTTTGAATTTTCCCAAGTATTTTGTCAATAAATCTTAATATTATTATTAGAGCATTGTAAGCAGGCCTAGTGGCCCCACGAGAGGAGACCTAAGTCACTTTCCTGTCTCTACTTATCAGTACAGCTCATATCACCTAAAAACATGTCAAACAGAATCGCCTAACAATCCGCAAGCTATTCAGGTCTAACTCACACTCTTGTATTTATCTACCAATTTTCAAAACTACACAGTGTTTTTAGCTTCAATGATGGTACAGCACTTAATCATTAAAAGAGATCTGTAAAAACAAAAAATAATACTAAGCAAAACTACAAAAGAGAAACATAGAACTGAGGTGGAAACACTGCAGTAAGACCTGTTGGCCCATACTAAGAACATAAGAAAAGTAAGAACGTGCAGGAAGCCTGTTGGCCTATACGAGGCAGAGTCCTTTACAATTCATATCCCAATTTTAACAAAACATTTGCGCAACACCAATTTTCAATGCTAATAAGAATAAGCTCTGATGTGCATCTGCAAGTCATCACTGAGCTAAATACAGGTCACCTCTGAGCCTAAGATACAGTTCCTCTGATCAAGTACAGGTCACGTCCTGAGCTAAGTACAGGTCACGTCCTGAGCTAAGGACAGGTCTCCTCGAGCAAAGTACAGCTCACCTCTGAGCTAAAAACCAGGTCTCATCTCAAAGCTAAGTACAGGTCGAATTCTGTGCTAATACAGATCGCATCTATGCTAAATACATGTTCCATCAATTTAGAATAGAATCAAATCAATCTTGAATATGCACGACTTTTTCATCAATCTATTTCACTAACAAATTTATTTGCCAAATATTTTTTTCATGCTTCTCAGAAAAAGCTTGGATAATTCTATTTACTCGTGTTTAAGAAACGACAATCCAATGCCTCTCCCTAATGTATTTTATCCAACCTAAATTTTAAACTACCCAAAGGTTTTAGCGTCAGCAACTCTACTATGTAGACCTTTATTTTTCATCAATTTCCCTATAGCCAATATGCAACGTAAAGGAACACATTTGCAACTAAAGTTACATTTCATAAAGTGTGACATAGTTCACTTTTTGTGGTCCTTGTGTTTTCCATAAGAACATAAGACATAAGAAAGGAGCAACACTGCAGCAGGCTGTTGGCCCATACTAGGCAGGTCCTTCACAATTCATCCCCTACACAAACATTTGACCAACCCAATTTTTCCAATGCTACACCAAGATAAGCTCTGTGTTCAAGTACCAGTCAATCCATCCCCTCCCACCTCATGTATTTATCCAACCTAAATTTGAAACTACCCAAAGTCCTAGCCTCATAACCCCAACTAGGTGAGTCAGTTTTCCACTCTCACCTACCCCTATTTCCAAACACAATTACTTTCCTATGTCCTTTCTTAAATCTAAAACTTATCATAATTTAAATCCATTACTGCGGGTTCTCTCTTGGAGAGATATCCTAGAGACGCTTGTTAATATCCCCTTTATTAATACATAAGAACATAAGAAAGGAGGAACACTGCAGCAGGCCTGTTTGGCCCATACTAGACAGGTCTTTTTACAATTCATCCCACTAACAAACATTTGACCAACCCAAGACCTATCTTCCCACTATACACTTCTGATCAGGTCTCCCCTCATTCTTCGTCCTAAACAAATTGAATGTAACATAAGAACATAAAGAACATAAGAAGGAGGAACACTGCAGACAGGCACCCGCTGGCCCATACTAGGCAGGCCCTTTACAATTCATCCCACTAACAAACATTTGACCAACCCAACTTTCAATCCACCCAAGGAAACAAGCTCCGATGTGCAAGTCCGCACTCAAATCCAACCCTCCCACTCATGTACTTAATCCAACCTAATTTGAAACTACCCAAAGTCCTTAGCCTCAATAACCAACTAGGTAGACCTGTTCCACTCATCAAACTACCCTATTTTCCAAACCAATACTTTCCCTATGTCCTTCTAAATAAGAACATAAGAACATAAGAACATATGAAAGGAGGAACACTGCAGCAGCCTGTTGGCCCATACTAGGCAGGTCCTTTACAATTCAACCCACTAACATAACATTTGCCCAACCCCAATTTTCAATGCTACCCAAGAAATAAGCTTGATGTGCAAGTCCCACTCAAATCCAACCACTCACCACTCATGTACTTATAAGAACATAAGAACATAAAAAGGAGGAACACTGCAGCAGGCCTGCTGGCCCATACAGGCAGGTCCTTTACAATTCATGGGTCCCACTACAAACATTGTAATCCTACCCAATTTTCAATGCTACCCAAGAAATAAGCTCTGATGTGCAAGTCCCACTCAAATCCAACCCAACCCACTCATGTATTTATCCAACCTAAATTTGAAACTACCAAAAGTCCTGCCTCAATAACCCAACTAGGTAACTGTTTCCACTCATCTACTACCCTATTCCAAAACCAAAAATACTTTTCCCCATGTCCCTTTCTAAATCTAAACTTATCTAATTTTAAATCCATTACTGCGGGTTCTCTCTGGAGAGATATTCTCAAACCTTGTTAATATCCTCTCCCCTTTATTAATACCTATCTTCCACTATACACTTCATATCAGGTCTCCCCTCATTCTTCGTCTAACAAGTGAATGTAACTTAAGAGTCTTCAAATCTTTTCTTCATAAGGAAATTTTTCTAAGCTATGTATTAATTTAGTATCCTACGCTGAATGTTTTCTAAACGATTTATATCCAGTCTGTAAATATGGAGGACCAGAATTGAACTGCATAATCTAGTGAGGCCTTACTAATTATGTATAAAGCTGCAGTAATGACCTCTGGACTTCTGTTGCTTACACTTCTTGATATAAATCCCAGTAAATCTATTTGCCTTATTACGTACGCTTAGGCATTGCTGTCTTGTTTAAGGTTCCTGCTTACCATAACCCCCAAGCTCCCCAAGTCCCTTTCGCAATCTGTATGGTTAAGGTTCTACATTATTTAACTTAATAAGTGCTAGGGTTATGGACACTTTCGATCTTCAGAACCTTGCATTTACTACATTGAACAGCATCTGCCACTTTTCTGACCAAGAGTAAGTTTGTCTAATCCTCCTGAAGTTCCCTAACATCTACGTATTGTATACCAACATGACGGTAACAACCTGTCACATGGTATTGTATACCATTTTGATGTTCATCTTGTCAGACACTGCAACACGTGGCATCTTGGTACAGAAAAACACCTTGGACAAGCTTTTCAAGTGAGAAGGGTTGGATCTGAGAGGGACATGACCTCTCAGTTGCCTCTCACTACTACTACTACTACTACTACTACTACTACTACTACCCTGCACCTCTCCTTCCGACAGTATTTAAGTCTCGCACTGTCGCTTGATCTTCAGATAGTTCCTGACTATGGAACTGAACTTCTCCAGGCCGAGGGACTGACAACCTCAAATTCTACGACTTTAAGGGTGATGGACTGATTACATCGTCTTCACATCTCTACTGTTCCTGCCTACTTTCTGTATTCGACTGAAGAAGCCTACTGTGTAGGCGAAACGTTTCGGAATAAAGTTGTCTAACTGTTGCATATGTGTCTTACCTAACTTTTTCCCGGACGCTTAGATGCTACAGGATGCCCTGTTGCAGTAAGATTTCTTCAGAAGCTGGAGAAATTACCTAGGATAACCGACAAACGATCCAGATTTCTTTCTGTTGCATCCGGCACTTCAACTTCCCGGGCACAGAAGGACTGACGGAGAGTTTTGACAACACTGAGTGAGAAGCAGTAACCTAGAGAAGAAAGAAATACTACCCAGGATAACTTATATTATTTATGTGTTGTACTTGTATATTGTGTGTACTTGTATATTTGTTATTTCTTGCGTAGTCTCATATGTAAACTGGACAAATTTTTGAAAAGCCTTTTCTGTTGTTGTGCTCAGAGTAGGGTTTATGACCCAAACCCTTCTGAACAGACAACACCTAAGACGTCCCCTAGCAACATGCAGAGGATCTTGAGAGAAATCAACGAGCCTGGCCCTAGCACGGGGGCAGCTCCTCCTGACGAGGAAATCTTTCTGGACGTGACAGACGAAACCTACAAGAGCCTAGCTGAAGATATGGGCTTAAAAATAGGTTTTGAGATTTCCAGGAAGGGGGAAGGCTGGAAACCACTGAACAGGAAGGACCTAACAGGCAAACCTATATCTCTACTGACGGATCCTACAGCAGCAGATGAAGGGACGACAACGCAAGGATGGACTTCGACCAAGCAGATCCGGGACCCTGAGAAAGGTACCTAAGTAATGTAGCAACAGAAAGGTACCTAAGTAATGTAGCGACAGAATGGTACCTAAATAATGTAGCGACAGAAAGGTACCTAAGTAATGTAGCGACAGAAAGGTACCTAAGTAATATAGTGACAGAAAAGTACCTAAGTAATGTAGCGACAGAAAAGTACCTAAGTAATGTAGCGACAGAAAAGTACCTATGTAATGTAGCGACAGAAAAGTACCTAAGTAATGTAGCGACAGAAAGGTACCTAAGTAATGTAGCGACAGAAAGGTACCTAAGTAATGTAGCGACAGAAAGGTACCTAAGTAATGTAGCGACAGAAAGGTACCTAATTAATGTAGCCACGGAAAGGTACCTAATTAATGTAGCCAAAGAAAGGTAAACCCAATTAATGTAGCCACGGAAAGGTACCTAATTAATATAGCCACGGAAAGGTACCTAATTAATGTAGCGACAGAAAGGTTCTTAATTAATGTAGCGACTGAAACGTACCTAATTAATGTAGCTACAGACAGGTACCTAATTAATGAAGTGACAGAAAGGTACCTAATTAATGAAGCCAGGAAAGGTACCTAATTAATGTAGCCACAGAAAGGTACCTAATTAATGTAGCCACGGAAGGTACCTAATTAATGTAGCCACAGAAAGGTACCTAATTAATGTAGCGACAGAAAAGGTTCTTAATTAATGTAGCGACTGAAAGGTACCTAAATTTAAAGTAGCGACAGAAAGGTACCTAATTAATGTAGCCACGAAAGGTACCTAATTAATGTAGCCAAAGAAAGGTACCTAATTAATGTAGCCACGGAAAGGTACCTAATTAATATAGCCCGGAAAGGTACCTAATTAATGTAGCGACAGAAAGGTTCTTAATTAATGTAGCGACTGAAAGGTACCTAATTAATGTAGCTACAGACAGGTACCTAATTAATGAAGTGACAGAAAGGTACCTAATTAATGAAGCCACGGAAAGGTACCTAATTAATGTAGCCACAGAAAGGTACCTAATTAATGTAGCGACAGAAAGGTTCTTAATTAATGTAGCGACTGAAAGGTACCTAATTAATGTAGCGACAGAAAGGTACCTAATTAATGTAGTGACAGAAAGGTACCTAATTAATGTTGCGACAGAAAGGTACCTAATTAATGTAGCTACAGAAAGGTACCTAATTAATGTGGTGACAGAATGGTACCTAATTAACGTAACGACAGAAAGGTACCTAGTTAATGTAGCGACAGAAAGGTACCTAATTAATGTAGTTACAGAAAGGTACCTAATTAATGTTGCGACAGAAAGGTACCTAATAAATGTAGCGACAGAAAGGTAACTAATTAATGTAGCGACGGAAAGGAAACTAATTAATGTAGCGGCAGAAAGGCACCTAATTAATGTAGCGACAGAAAAGTACCTAATTAATGTAGCAACAGAAAGGTACCTAATTAATACAGCGACAGAAAGGTAACTAATTAATGTAGTGACAGAAAGGTACCTAATTATTGTAGTGACAGAAAGGTACCTAATTATTGTAGTGACAGAAAGGTGCCTAATTAATGTAGCGACAGATAGGTACCTAATTAATATAGCTACAGAATGGTGCCTAATTAATGTAGCGACAAAATGGTGCCTAATTAATGTAGCGACAGAATGGTACCTAATTAATGTAGCGACAGAAAGGTAACTAATTAATGTAGCGACAGAAAGGTAACTAATTAATGTAGCGACAGAAAGGTAACTAATTAATGTAGCGACAGCAAGGTATCTCATTAATGTTGCGATAAAATGTACCTAATTAAAGTAGCGACAAAAAGGTACCTAATTAATGTAGCGACAGAAAGGTACCTAATTAATGAAGCGACAGAAAGGTACCTAATTAATGTAGCGACAGAAAGGTAACTAATTAATGTAGTGACAGAAAGGTGCCTAATTAATGTAGCGACAGTAAGGTACCTAATTATTGTAGTGACAGAAAGATACCTAAATGATGTTGCGACAGAAAGGTGCCTAATTAATGTAGTGACAGAAAGGTACCTAATTAATGTAGCGACAGAATGGTACCTAATTAATGTAGCGCAGAGAGGTACCTAATTAATGTAGCGACAGAAAGGTACTTAATTAATGTGAGAGAAAGTTTACCTAATTAATGTAGTGAGAGAAGGTAAACCCAATTAATGTAGCGATAGAGAGGTACCTAATTAATGTAGCTACAGAATGGTACCTAATTAATGTAGCGACAGAATGGTACCTAATTTATGTAGCAATAGAAAGGTAACTAATTAATGTAGCGACAGAATGGTACCTAATTAATGTAGCGACAGAATGGTATCTAATTAATGTAGCGACAGAAAGATACCTAATTGATGTAGTGACAGAAAGGTACCTAATTAATGTAGCGACAAAATGTACCTAATTAATGTAGCGACAAAAAGGTACCTAATTAATGTAGCGACAGAAAGATGCCTAAATGATGTAGTGACTGAGAGGTAACTAATTAATGTAGCGACAGAAAGGTAACTAATTAATGTAGCGACAGAAAGGTACCTAAGTAATGTAGCGACAGGAAGGTACCTAAGTAATGTAGCGACAGAAAGGTACCTAAGTAATGTAGCAACAGAAAGGTACCTAAGTAATGTAGCGACAGAAAGGTACCTAAGTAATGTAGCGACAGAAAGGTACCTAAGTAATGTAGCGACAGAAAGGTACCTAAGTAATGTAGCGACAGAATGGTACCTAAGTAAGGTATCGACAGAAACGTACCTAAGTAATGTAGCGATAGAAAGGTACCTAAGTAATGTAGCGACAGAAAGGTACCTAAGTAATGTAGCGACAGAAAGGTACCTAAGTAAGGTAGCGACAGAAAAGTACCTAAGTAATGTAGCGACAGAAAGGTACCTAAGTAATGTAGCGACAGAAAGGTACCTAAGTAATGTAGCGACAGAAAGATACCTAAGTAATGTAGCGACAGAAAGGTACCTAAGTAATGTAGCGACAGAAAGGTACCTAAGTAATGTAGCGACAGAAATTTACCTAAGTAAAGTAGCGACAGAAAGGTACCTAAGTAATGTAGCGACAGAAAGGTACATAAGTAATGTAGCGACAGAAAGGTACCTAAGTAATGTAGCAACAGAAAGGTACCTAAGTAATGTAGCGACAGAAAGGTACCTAAGTAATGTAGCGACAGAAAGGTACCTAAGTAATGTAGCGACAGAAAGGTACCTAAGTAATGTAGCGACAGAATGGTTCCTAAGTAAGGTAGCGACAGAAAGGTACCTAAGTAATGTAGCGACAGAAAGGTACCTAAGTAATGCAGCGACAGAAAGGTACCTAAGTAAGGTAGCGACAGAAAGGTACCTAAGTAATGTAGCGACAGAAAGGTACCTAATTATTGTAGTGACAGAAAGGTGCCTAATTAATGTAGCGACAGATAGGTACCTAATTAACATAGCTACAGAATGGTGCCTAATTAATGTAGCGACAAAATGGTGCCTAATTAATGTAGCGACAGAATGGTACCTAATTAATGTAGCGACAGAAAGGTAACTAATTAATGTAGCGACAGAAAGGTAACTAATTAATGTAGCGACAGCAAGGTATCTCATTAATGTTGCGATAAAATGTACCTAATTAAAGTAGCGACAAAAAGGTACCTAATTAATGTAGCGACAGAAAGGTACCTAATTAATGAAGCGACAGAAAGGTACCTAATTAATGTAGCGACAGGAAGGTATCTCATTAATGTTGCGATAAAATGTACCTAATTAAAGTAGCGACAAAAAGGTACCTAATTAATGTAGCGACAGAAAGGTACCTTTAAATTTAAAGAAGCGACAGAAAGGTACCTAATTAATGTAGCGACAGAAAGGTAACTAATTAATGTAGTGACAGAAAGGTGCCTAATTAATGTAGCGACAGTAAGGTACCTAATTATTGTAGTGACAGAAAGATACCTAAATGATGTTGCGACAGAAAGGTGCCTAATTAATGTAGTGACAGAAAGGTACCTAATTAATGTAGCGACAGAATGGTACCTAATTAATGTAGCGACAGAGAGGTACCTAATTAATGTAGCGACAGAAAGGTACTTAATTAATGTGAGACGGAAAGTTACCTAATTAATGTAGTGAGAGAAAGGTACCTAATTAATGTAGCGATAGAGAGGTACCTAATTAATGTAGCTACAGAATGGTACCTAATTAATGTAGCGACAGAATGGTACCTAATTTATGTAGCAATAGAAAGGTAACTAATTAATGTAGCGACAGAATGGTACCTAATTAATGTAGCGACAGAATGGTATCTAATTAATGTAGCGACAGAAAGATACCTAATTGATGTAGTGACAGAAAGGTACCTAATTAATGTAGCGACAAAATGTACCTAATTAATGTAGCGACAAAAAGGTACCTAATTAATGTAGCGACAGAAAGATGCCTAAATGATGTAGTGACTGAGAGGTAACTAGCGACAGAAAGGTACCTAAGTAATGTAGCGACAGAAATTTACCTAAGTAAAGTAGCGACAGAAAGGTACCTAAGTAATGTAGCGACAGAAAGGTACCTAAGTAATGTAGCGACAGAATGGTTCCTAAGTAAGGTAGCGACAGAAAGGTACCTAAGTAATGTAGCGACAGAAAGGTACCTAAGTAATGTAGCGACAGAAAGGTACCTAAGTAATGCAGCGACAGAAAGGTACCTAAGTAATGTAGCGACAGAAAGGTACCTAAGTAATGTAGCGACAGAAAGGTACCTAATTATTGTAGTGACAGAAAGGTGCCTAATTAATGTAGCGACAGATAGGTACCTAATTAACATAGCTACAGAATGGTGCCTAATTAATGTAGCCACAGAAAGGTACCTAAGTAATGTAGCGACAGAAAGGTTCTTAATTAATGTAGCGACTGAAAGGTACCTAATTAATGTAGCGACAGAAAGGTACCTAATTAATGTAGTGACAGAAAGGTACCTAATTAATGTTGCGACAGAAAGGTACCTAATTAATGTAGCTACAGAAAGGTACCTAATTAATGTGGTGACAGAATGGTACCTAATTAACGTAACGACAGAAAGGTACCTAGTTAATGTAGCGACAGAAAGGTACCTAATTAATGTAGTTACAGAAAGGTACCTAATTAATGTTGCGACAGAAAGGTACCTAATTAATGTAGCGACAGAAAGGTAACTAATTAATGTAGCGACAAAATGTACCTAATTAACGTAACGACAGAAAGGTACCTAGTTAATGTAGCGACAGAAAGGTACCTAATTAATGTAGCGACAGAATGGTACCTAAGTAATGTAGCGACAGAAAGGTACCTAAGTAATGTAGCGACAGAATGGTTCCTAAGTAATGTAGCGACAGAAAGGTACCTAAGTAATGTAGCGACAGAAAGGTACCTAAGTAATGCAGCGACAGAAAGGTACCTAAGTAAGGTAGCGACAGAAAGGTACCTAAGTAATGTAGCGACAGAAAGGTACCTAATTATTGTAGTGACAGAAAGGTGCCTAATTAATGTAGCGACAGATAGGTACCTAATTAACATAGCTACAGAAAGGTACCTAAGTAATGTAGCCACAGAAAGGTACCTAAGTAATGTAGCGACAGAAAGGTTCTTAATTAATGTAGCGACTGAAAGATACCTAATTAATGTAGCGACAGAATGGTACCTAAGTAATGTAGCGACAGAAAGGTACCTAAGTAATGTAGCGACAGAAAGGTACCTAAGTAATGCAGCGACAGAAAGGTACCTAATTATTGTAGTGACAGAAAGGAACCTAAGTAATGTAGCGACAGAAAGGTACCTAAGTAATGTAGCAACAGAAAGGTACCTAAGTAATGTAGCGACAGAAAGGTACCTAAGTAATGTAGCGACAGAATGGTACCTAAGTAAGGTAGCGACAGAAACGTACCTAAGTAATGTAGCGACAGAAAGGTACCTAAGTAATGTAGCGACAGAAAGGTACCTAAGTAATGTAGCGACAGAAAGGTACCTAAGTAAGGTAGCGACAGAAAGGTACCTAAGTAATGTAGCGACAGAAAGGTACCTAAGTAATGTAGCGACAGAAAGGTACCTAATTAATGTAGTGACAGAAAGGTACCTAATTAATGTTGCGACAGAAAGGTACCTAATTAATGTAGCTACAGAAAGGTACCTAATTAATGTGGTGACAGAATGGTACCTAATTAACGTAACGACAGAAAGGTACCTAGTTAATGTAGCGAGAGAAACGTACCTAATTAATGTAGTTACAGAAAGGTACCTAATTAATGTTGCGACAGAAAGGTACCTAATTAATGTAGCGACAGAAAGGTAACTAATTAATGTAGCGACGGAAAGGAAACTAATTAATGTAGCGGCAGAAAGGCACCTAATTAATGTAGCGACAGAAAAGTACCTAATTAATGTAGCAACAGAAAGGTACCTAATTAATACAGCGACAGAAAGGTAACTAATTAATGTAGTGACAGAAAGGTACCTAATTATTGTAGTGACAGAAAGGTACCTAATTATTGTAGTGACAGAAAGGTGCCTAATTAATGTAGCGACAGATAGGTACCTAATTAATATAGCTACAGAATGGTGCCTAATTAATGTAGCGACAAAATTGTGCCTAATTAATGTAGCGACAGAATGGTACCTAATTAATGTAGCGACAGAAAGGTAACTAATTAATGTAGCGACAGAAAGGTAACTAATTAATGTAGCGACAGCAAGGTATCTCATTAATGTTGCGATAAAATGTACCTAATTAAAGTAGCGACAAAAAGGTACCTAATTAATGTAGCGACAGAAAGGTACCTAATTAATGAAGCGACAGAAAGGTACCTAATTAATGTAGCGACAGAAAGGTAACTAATTAATGTAGTGACAGAAAGGTGCCTAATTAATGTAGCGACAGTAAGGTACCTAAGTAATGTAGCGACAGAAAGGTACCTAAGTAATATAGCGACAGAAATGTATCTAAGTAATGTAGCGACAGAAAAGTACCTAAGTAATGTAGCGACAGAAAGGTACCTAAGAAATGTAGCGACAGAAAGGTACCTAAGTAATGTAGCGACAGAAAGGTACTTAAGTAATGTAGCGACAGAAAGGTACCTAAGTAATGTAGCGACAGAAAGGTACCTAAGTAATGTAGCGACAGGAAGGAACCTAAGTAATGTAGCGACAGAAAGGTACCTAAGTAATGTAGCAACAGAAAGGTACCTAAGTAATGTAGCGACAGAATGGTACCTAAGTAATGGGAAAGGGATATGTCCCTACAGGATGGATGACGAAGGCAGAATTCCCAAGACCAGTGAGATTGAGGACAGAAGAAACTAGAGAAAACCTACCTAACCTACGAGTTTGAGTGGACAACAACGAAGGCAGGTCCTGAAAACTCTGAGCGAGCCGAGAGGGTAGTGGTCGAAGGAACACTACACTGGACCCAACAGTCTGATACAACGAGCAACTTGTCTCATCTATTGACGTTTTCGGCACTTCCTACCAAAACCTAACCTTTTTCCCGGACGCAGTAGATGCTAACAGGATGCCCTGTTGCAGTAAGATTTCTCAGAAGCTGGAGAAATTACCTAGGATAACCGACAAACGATCCAGATTTCTTTCTGTTTTCATCCGGCACTTTCAACTTCCGGGCACAGAAGGACTGACGGAGAGTTTTGACAACACTGATGAGAAGCAGTAACCTAGAGAAGAAAGAAATACTACCCAGGATAACCTTATATTATTTATGTGTTGTACTTGTATATGTGTTGTACTTGTATATTTGTTATTTCTTGCGTAGTCTCATATGTAAACTGGACAAATTTTTGAAAAGCCTTTTCTGTTGTTGTGCTCAGAGTAGGGTTTTATGACCCAAACCCTTCTGAACAGACAACACCTAAGACGTCCCCTAGCAACATGCAGAGGATCTTGAGAGAAATCAACGAGCCTGGCCCTAGCACGGGGGCAGCTCCTCCTGACGAGGAAATCTTTCTGGACGTGACAGACGAAACCTACAAGAGCCTAGCTGAAGATAACATAAGAACATAAGAACATAAGAAAGGAGGAACACTGCAGCAGGCCTGTTGGCCCATACTAGACAGGTCCTTTACAATTCATCCCACTAACAAACATTTGACCTACCCAATTTTCAATGCTACCCAAGAAATAAGCTCTGATGTGCAAGTCCCACTCAAATCCAACCCATCCCACTCATGTATTTATCCAACCTAAATTTGAAACTACCCAAAGTCCTAGCCTCAATAACCCAACTAGGTAGACTGTTCCACTCATCTACTACCCTATTTCCAAACCAATACTTTCCTATGTCCTTTCTAAATCTAAACTTATCTAATTTAAATCCATTACTGCGGGTTCTCTCTTGGAGAGATATTCTCAAGACCTTGTTAATATCCCCTTTATTAATACCTATCTTCCACTTATACACTTCGATCAGGTCTCCCCTCATTCTTCGTCTAACAAGTGAATGTAACTTAAGAGTCTTCAATCTTTCTTCATAAGGAAGATTTCTAATGCTATGTATTAATTTAGTCATCCTACGCTGAATGTTTTCTAACGAATTTATGTCCATTCTGTAATATGGAGACCAGAATTGAGCTGCATAATCTAGGTGAGGCCTTACTAATGATGTATAAAGCTGCAGTATGACCTCTGGACTTCTGTTGCTTACACTTCTTGATATAAATCCCAGTAATCTATTTGCCTTATTACGTATGCTTAGGCATTGCTGTCTTGGTTTAAGGTTGCTGCTTACCATAACCCCCAAGTCCTTTTCGCAATCTGTATGGTTAAGTTCTACATTATTTAATTTATAAGTGCTAGGGTTATGGACACTCCCGAGCTTCAGAACCTTGCATTTATCTACATTGAACTGCATCTGCCACTTTTCTGACCAAGAGTAGAGTTTGTCTAAATCCTCCTGAAGTTCCCTAACATCAGTAACAATTATCCTACCTATCTTCGTGTCATCGGCGAATTTGCTCATATCACTAGTAATTCCTTCATCAAGATCATTGATATATATTATAAACAACAACGGGCCCAAGACTGATCCCTGTGGAACGCCACTTGTTACTGATCCCCACTCGGATTTAACCCCATTTATGGACACTCTTTGCTTCCTGTCTGTGAGCCATGATTCGATCCACGAGAGCACCCTTCCCCCAATGCCATGAGCTGCTACTTTCTTCAACAGTCTTTGGTGCGGAACTCTATCAAATGCCTTACTAAAATCTAAGTATATAATATCAAATTCTTTATCGTGGTCAACAGCCTCAAAAGCTTTACTGAAGAAAGTTAATAAATTAGTTAGACAAGACCGGCCTCTTGTGAATCCATGCTGAGTATCATTAATCAAGCTATGCTTATCGAGATGGCTTCTTATAATCTCAGCTATAATTGACTCTAGTAATTTGCCTACAATTGAGGTCAGGCTTATTGGGCGGTAATTTGACGGTAACGACTTGTCCCCTGATTTAAAAATAGGAATTACATTAGCCATCTTCCACATATCAGACACTGCACCTGTTTGAAGAGATAAATTAAAAATATTAGTTAATGGTTCACAGACTTCCATTTTGCATTCCTTTAGAACCCTTGAAAAAACCTCATCAGGACCCGGTGACTTATTTTGCTTCAGTCTGTCTATCTGCTTCACAACCATTTCA
Source organism: Cherax quadricarinatus (assembly GCF_026875155.1). Classification (NCBI taxonomy): domain Eukaryota; kingdom Metazoa; phylum Arthropoda; class Malacostraca; order Decapoda; family Parastacidae; genus Cherax; species Cherax quadricarinatus. The sequence goes on from NW_026464829.1 coordinate 33,308, forward strand.
CTAGTGACTGTGATGTTACTTAATTTATCTTCTTCTGATCCACTATAAAAATTAATTACCGGAATATTATTAGTGTCTTCCTGTGTAAAAACCGAGAGAAAATAATTATTTAAAATCGAGCACATTTCATTCTCTTTGTCAGTAAGATGCCCATAGTTATTTTTAAGGGGACCTATCTTATCTCTGACTTTTGTTCTATAGACCTGGAAAAAACTTTTTGGGTTAGTTTTAGAATCCCTAGCAACTTTAATTTCATAGTCCCTTTTAGCTTTTCTTATCCCCTTTTTAATGTCCCTCTTAATGTCAATATACTGATTCATAAGATGACCCTCGCCTCTTTTTATACGCCTATAAATTCCTTTCTTATGCCCTAGTAGATATTTCAGCCTATTATTCATCCACTTTGGGTCATTTCTATTTGATCTAATTTCCTTATAAGGGATAAACGTTCTTTGAGCAGCATGTATTGTGTTCAGAAAACTGTCATATTGATAGCTCTCTTCGTTACCCCAGTCAACAGATGATAAGTGTTCTCTAAGCCCATCGTAATCTGCTAAGCGAAAATCTGGGACTGTTACTGAGTTATCCCTACTATCATACTTCCATTCAATTCTACATGTAATTGATTTGTGGTCGCTAGCACCCAGTTCCTCTGAAACTTCTAAATTATTAACAAGGGATTCATTGTTTGCCAGAACTAAGTCAAGCAGGTTATTACCCTTGTAGGTTCTGTCACAAACTGCTTCAAAAAACAATCCTGAACTACTTCTAGAAATCGTATGATTCTAAATTCCCAGTCAAGAAATTCCAATCAATATGACTAAAGTTAAAGTCTCCTAGAATTACTACATTATCGCACCTTGTGGCCCTAACAATTTCCTCCCATAGTAGTCTCCCCTGGTCCCTATCTAAATTTGGGGGACGGTATATCACACCTAAAATTAATTTTTCATGCCCCTCTGAAAATTCTATCCAAACAGACTCTGTATGTGTTGCTTCAGACTTAATACCCGTTTTTATGCAACAGTTCAAGCGATCTCGGACATACAATGCCACCCCACCCCCTTCCCGATACTTCTATCTACTTGGAACAATTTAAAACCCTGAATGTTACATTCTGCAGGCATGTCCCGACTTTTTGAATTAAACCACGTCTCAGTAATGGCAAATACATCTATGTTACCTGCACTAGCAACTAGTCTCAACTCGTCCATCTTATTCCTAGCACTGCGACTATTTGTGTAATAAATATTTAATGACCCTCCTATCTCTTTACCCTTCCTGCTCCTTTCTGTTATTCCACTAAACCTATTACTGTCATTGTCAATTAGTGCCACTGGCTTTCCAATATCCTCCTCATTTTGCCTATATTACTAGTTCTCCTAGTACTCATGTTACTACCCTGCAACTTCACAGTTTTCCCGCCAAAACCCATACCACTAACTATTCCTAGTTTAAAGACCTAACAGCTCCCTCCACTGCGTTGGCCAGTGCTCCCACCCCACATCTAGACAAGTGAACCCCATCCCTGGCATACATGTCATTTCTGCCATAGAAGAGGTCCCAGTTGTCAATGAATGTTACCGCATTTTCCTTACAGTATTTGTCCAGCCAGCAATTGACACCAATTGCTCTGGACAACCATTCATTTCCAACTCCTCTCCTTGGCAAAATGCCACATATGACAGGTTTGCCACCCTTCTTCCTAATTATCTCTATTGCTGACCTATACCTGCTAATCAGGTCCTCACTCCTACGTCTGCCAACATCGTTGCCTCCAGCACTGAGACAGATAATAAGATTGCTCCCATTACCTCTCATGATGTCATCCAGACGGCTAACAATATCCTTCATCCCAGCCCCAGGAAAACATACTCTTTGCCTCCTACTCCTATCCTTCAAACAGAATGACCTATCCATGTACCTAATCTGGCTATCCCCAACAACAACAATGTTTTTACCTTCCTTGGCGACGTCCGTAGTGATGCTCCGAGTAGTCGACTCACATTCGCCAGGTAGCATTACACCACTTGTAGAATTCGTCATGACGTTCTCGATGGTCTTCGTTGGGGTTTCTAGGGATGTCTCACTCACGTCTGCCAATGCTTCCTTGGTGCTCGTTGTGGCATTCCCAGTAGAACACTCACATTCGTCAGGTAGCACCGAGAATGAGTTGGAAGTTTCCACGGCAGTCTTCTGGTTTCTCGTTGTTTCTGCCTCTCCAACAGTTTTCTTAATCTTCAGCTTGGTTCCATGTTGCCCGGCCACTGACCAAGCTCCCCTCTTAACCTGGGGACTCACAATAGGTGGATTACTACGAATCCTCTTGTTCTCATCCGTTAATCGCCGTATCTCCAGTTTAGCAACTCTGAGTTCTTCTCTCAGCTGCTGGTAAAGCTGCTCAAGAGAGGGCATCCTGGTTCAGATTCACAGAGAGCACACAAACAGGTCTTCACAGAGCTAAGTACACGTCACCACTGAGCTTAAAAATAGGTTTTGAGATTTCCAGGAAGGGGGAAGGCTGGAAACCACTGAACAGGGAGGACATAAGAACATAAGAACATAAGAAAGGAGGAACACTGCAGCAGGCCTGTTGGCCTATACAAGGCAGGTCCTTTACAATTCATCCCACTAACAAACATTTGATCTACCCAATTTTCAATACTACCCAAGAAATAAGCTCTGATGTGCAAGTCCCACTCAAATCCAACCCATCCCACTCATGTATTTATCCAACCTAAATTTGAAACTACCCAAAGTCCTAGCCTCAATAACCCAACTAGGTAGACTGTTCCACTCATCTACTACCCTATTTCCAAACCAATACTTTCCTATGTCCTTTCTAAATCTAAACTTATCTAATTTAAATCCATTACTGCGGGTTCTCTCTTGGAGAGATATTCTCAAGACCTTGTTAATATCCCCTTTATTAATACCTATCTTCCACTTATACACTTCGATCAGGTCTCCCCTCATATCCCCTATATCTCTACTGACGGATCCTACAGCAGTAGATGAAGGGACGACAACGCAAGGATGGACTTCGACCAAGCAGATCCGGGACCCTGAGAAGTATTTCAAAGGGGCCTGGGCTCTCGCTGCCCACCTACCCAGGGGGGAGGGGGTCCTGCAGGACCTCCCCTTCAGAAGCAACAATACTACTAAGGTTTCTCTGATTGAAAAAATTGAAGACCTTATTCCGGCCTTCTCTGTTAAAGACAGGCCTCTTAGAGTATTGAATAGCAGGGAAACCAGGGCGGCTACTGAACTTCGAAAATTATACAGGGAACTAGACTTCTTTAACAACAGAATTCAATACTTCGAAGACTGCCACAAGGCAGGTGTGATTCCGGAAATGGGCCAGAAGCCCATACGGGTACTGTCCCTACCAGCACATGTGGACTACCCAGCCTGGCTCAGGGAGACCTTAGAAGCAGAGACCAGAAAACATTACAAACATCTGGCAGCCACCCAAGCCCTGGGACTTACCATTGCCTCGGAACACACAGTCGAAAAACTTAAGGCTCTGGGCTCTCTAGTTTTTGAAGAATTCGGGGAAGAGGTAACTAAAGATATAGTTGCCCACGCCCTGTCCTTCACCAGAATACCGAAAAAGAAGCTCCCAGAATCACAACCTGTCTTGGAATACACCAAGGCGAAGAGGACAGAGGAGAAAGGGGAGCCTCTGGCGAAGATAGTAAACACCTGGCAAGAGATCCTGGGGGTAGAAGAGACACCAATGACCGAACAAGGTCCTGCCCCAGCAGTGGAAGAGACTCCGCCAGCTCCAGGGGCACCCCCGGAACAAGCGGATTTGAACTCCATTGCTAAAACTCTGAAGACTCTGCTAGACAGGGTTACTAAGCTGGAATCCCCTCCGAAGAAGGGTCCGAACAATAAGGCTCGACCCAACAGAAGGAAAGGAGGCCAGACAAACACAGAACAAGGAAAGAAATACTACGGTAGCAACAGAAACAACTACAAGAGCAATTACAAAAACAACGATAACTACCAGAGAAATAATGGAGGAAATTATTACAGGAATTCCGACAGAGACTACAGTAGGAACAGGTCACCAAGGGACAGATCTCCCCACTACAGGAGAAGCTACAGACACGAGATAGAGCCCAACTTCTACAAACTAAATTGGTATTAATTGTTGGCTGGATAAACACTGTAAGGATAATGCAGTACCATTCATTGACAACTGGGACAACTTCTATGGCCGAAATGACATGTATGCCAGGGATGGGTTCACTTATCCAGGGCAGGGTGGGTTTTCTGCTAAACTCAGTTGAGGGGGTTTGTTTAGGACTTTAAACTAGGATTAGTTAGAGTAATGGTTTTAAGAAATTATTAAATAATGAGTATGGATATATTGGACTTATGCTCTGATATTAAGAATCTTAATAGTAACTGTCATGGATAGACTCTGGGTAATGATAATTCAGAATTGTGTAAAAACAAAGATGAATAGGAAAATGTGCAGAAGAAAAAAGCAACATATGATGGTATTTTATGCTAACAGTAGAAGTGCAAGAAATAAACTTCATGAACTAACGTTTTGGTAGCATGTGCTGGAACTTTGATATCATTGCATTAACTGAAACGTGGTAATGATTTAAAGAGTCCGGATATGACTGCTGAGTGTAATAATTCAGGATTAAGTTATTCAATGGGATAGAATGTAATGGGAAGGGGGGAGGAGTTGTCATTGTATGTTCGAGAAAATATTATTGTTGCATAAATAGTATAAAAATAGATGAGCAGTAACCGAGTCTGTTTGGGTAGAGTTCGTGGAGGGACAAGAAAAACTAATTCTAGTGTAATATACCGACCTCCAGGCTTGGATTCACGATAGAGGGAGACTTCTATGGGGGACGAAATTGTTTAGGGCTTCTGACACAGTAACGTGGTCATAGTAGGGGATTTAACTTTAGCCAAATTGACGGAATTCTTTGACAGGTAAATCTAGAGTCCAGTGACTTAATGGAAACAGTTCAGAGACTGTTTTCTGAAACAGAGTGTAACTGAACGAATACCAGGGGTAAAAATTTGCTAGACCTAGTCTTGTCAAATAAGGAAACACTATGAATAATCTGGAGATCACTGGAAGAGCTTGCGCAAGTGATCACAAATCCATCACCTTTAGCATTAATTGGGAATGCAAGAATAATGATATACAGTAAAAAACCTGATTTTTCTTCTGCCGATTATAATGGACTTAGGGAACATCTTCTAATCTTGATTGTGGTTATCTAGCTAAGATTAATTGACGATAATCATACGTATAATAAGAAGGGATCTGCTTTTATGATTGTTTTTCTTAATAAGTACACAGTGCCATAGTAATAATCCCCAGAGGAAATTAGGTCTAATAAATAACGATCCCAAATGGGTTAACAGGAGGTTAAAGCATCTATTTAGGGAGAAAAGGGGAATTAATAGTGCATCAGAAGAGGAGAGGTTAACTGTATCTGACCAATAGTTCAGCTTAAAGAGAGATGTAAAAAAAAAGGCGATTAGAAAGCTTAAACGTGACTAATGGAAATTAGAGTCCGCTAATGGAATCAAAGACTAAATCCAAAGGGGTGTCATTTCAATGTATAGGACAAAGGTGAAGGAAAAAGTAGGACCTTCTCTGAAATCTGAGGAATGGACAGCTGACGGATATGAACTGGAAATTGTTCCTTATTTAAAGAACTATTTTTTGTCAGTTTTTACACAGGAAGAATTTATATGAGATTCCAGTAATTAACAATGATTTAGTTCCTGATGAATTTAAGTTAACTAATATTACTGTGCAAGAGGACATGGTTATTAAACAATAGAAAACTGAAACAAAATAAGTCCCGCGGGACCCGATGAGTTGTTTTCAAGGGTACTTAAGGAATGCAAGATGAGCTTTATCACCATGTAACGATTGTATTTTACCCCCAAATGCATCCATCCTTACCAGTGGTGCCAGAGATGTGAAGATGGCTATGTGGTTCCTATTATCAAATCAGGGATAATCCAACTTACCTTCAAATTACCGTCCAATAAGCCTGGACATCTATATGGTCAAGTTATTAGAATCAATTATAGCTGGCATTATCAGAAGTCAACTTGAAGAGCATAAACTTGATAAAATGTATCTCACATGGTATTGCACGAGAAGTCGTTCCTCCTGACAAACTTACTGACGTTCTTCAATAGAACATTAGAGGCAGGTTGACAGTGATAAGGAATATGAATATTGTTTATTTGGATTTTAGTAAAGCCTTCGACAGAGTAACCTCACAAGAGAATCTTTAAGAAAAGTGGCAGCTCATGTATAGGAGGTAAAGTTCTAGCATGGATGAGGCATGGCTCTAACCAATAGAAAGCAGCGTCAGAGTTACCATTAATGGAGTGAAATCTGATTGGGGGTTAGTCACTAGTGGCGTTCCCACAAGGATCGATTTTTAGCCCTCTCTTGTTCATAATTTACATTAATACCTTGATGAAGGGATTACTAGTGGAATGAGTAAAGTTTTGCTGATGTACAAAATAGGCCGAATAATTCCTCTGAGGGGATTTCAATGAACTCCAGGACGATTTGAACCAATTAATGTCTGGTCCGAGAAATGCAGATGAAGTTTAATGTGGATAAGTGTATGGAACATGCCCTTGGTAATGAAAATAACCCTCGAAGCTATAATCTAGGTGAAGTAGAGCTTGGTCATACAGAATGTGAAAAAGAATTGGGAGTCATGGTAAGCAGAAATATAAAGCCACAAGACAGCAGTGCCGTCAGTGTGCGCAACAAGGCAACCGATTACTTGGATTTATCCTCAGAAGTATATAGTAAAGAAGTCCCAAAAGTTATTTTAATACTCTATACATCACTAGTGAGGCCTCATTTTAGTTTATGCTGCTCAGTTTTGGTCCCCTTACTACAGGATGACATAGACTCATTAGAGAACATACAGAGACGAATGACTAAAATGATTTACTGTGGTAAGGGAACCTCCCGAATGAAGATATACTTAAAAGCTTAAAATCTCCACTCTCTGGAGAGGCCTAGAATGAGGGGAGATATCATTTGAAGTGTATAAGTGGATGACGGGCATAAACAGGTCGAGACACTAAAGTAAAGTACTGAGGGTGTTCGAACCAGTAAGAACCAGGAAATAATGGATTAAGTTGGATAAATTTAGATTTAGAAAGGAACATAGGTAAGTACTGGTTTTCTAACAGAGTTTTGTGGATGCGTGGAACAGTCCTTCCCAGTGGGTGATAGAGCTAGGACCTTGGTAGCTTAAGAGAGACGACCAATATATGAGTGGGAGGGGCTGGTTGATTGGTGTTGGGGGTGCCGGGAGTTGTTTCCTTGAGTACTTTAGGTAGATGACGTTTTGGATAAGGACCTGCCTCGTAGGGGCCAAGTAGGCCTTCTGCAGTGTTCCTACATTCTTATTTTCTTAGTTCTTAACACACAACGGAAAGGGATGACAGATTGATCCTGACATCGAACTTCGACAGTTCTGGGCCCCAGGACTTAGAAAAAGAAATAAATGATCTCTTGGACGTGGATACTAGAAAATTCGATGAGGCATCATGGTTGGATTAGCTTCCAGAAATCCACCGATGATAGCTTGGGAAAGGGATATGTCCCTACAGATGGACTGACGAGGCAGAAATTTCCCCAAGAACCATGAATTGAGGTCAGAATAAACTAGAGAAAACCCTACCTACCTACGAGTTGAGTGGACAGCAATGAAGGCAGGTCCTGAAAACTCTGAGCAGCCGAGAGGTAGAGGGTCGAAGGAACAAACTACAACTGGACCCAACAGTCCTGATACCAAACGAGCAACTTGTCCTCATCTATTGACGTTTTCCGGCACTTCCTAACCAAAACCTAACCTTTTTCCCGGGACGTCAGTAGATGCTACAGGATCCCTGTTGCAGTAAGATTTCTTCAGAAGCTGAGAAATTACCTAGATAACGACAAACATCCAGATTTCTTTCTTTTTCTGTTGCACCGGCACTTCAACTTCCCGGGCACAGAAGGACTGACGGAGAGTTTTGACAACACTGAGTGAGAAGCAGAAAACCAGATGAAGAAAGAAATACTACCCCCGATAACCTTATATTATTTAGTGTTGTACTTGTATATGTGTTGTACTTGTATATGTGTTGTACTTGTATATTTGTATTCTTGCGTAGTCTCATATGTAAACGGACAAATTTTTTGAAAGCTTTTTCTGTTGTTGTGCTCAGAGTAGGGTTTTATGACCAAACCCTTCTGAATCAACAACACTAAGACGTCCCATAGCAACAGCAGAGGAGATCTTGAGAGAAATCAACGAGCCGGCCCTAGCACGGCGGCAGCTCCTCCTGTGACGAGGAAATCCTTTCTGGACGTGACAGACGAAACCTACAAGAGCCTAGCTGAAGATATGGGCTTAAAAAAAATAGTTTTGAAGATTTTCCAGGAAGGGAAGGCTGGAAAACCACTGACAGGGAGGACCCAACAGGCAAACCTCTATATCTCTACTGACGATCCTACAGCAGTACAGATAAGGGACGACAACGCAAGGATGACTTCGACCAAGCAGATCCGGGACCCTGAGAATTATTTTCAAAGGGCCTGGGCTCTCGCTGCCCACCTAGCCAGGGGGGAGGGGGTCCCTGCAGTACCTCCCCTTCAGAAGCAAACAATACTACTAAGGTTTCTCTGATTGAAAAAAATTTGAAGACCTTATTTCCGGCCTTTCTCTGTTAAAGAACAGGCCTCTAAGTATGAATAAGCAGGGAAACCAGGGCGGCTAACTGAACTTCGAAATTATGACAGGGAACTAGACTTCTTACAACAGAAATTCAATACTTCAAGACTGCCACAAGGCAGGTGTGATTCCGGAAATGGGCCAGAAGCCCATACGGGTACTGTCCCTACCAGCACCGTGACTACCCCAGCCTGGACTCAGGGAGACCTTAGAAGCAGAGACCAGAAAGCATTTACAAACATCTGCAGCCAACCCAAGCCCCTGGGACTTTACCATTGGCCTCGGAACACACAGTCGAAAAAACTTAAGAGGCCTCTGGGCTCTCTAGTTTTTGAAGAAATTCGGGGGAAAGAGGTTAACTTAAGATATAGTTGCCCACGCCCGTCCTCACACAGAACACCGAAAAAGAAGCTCCCAGAACACAACCCTTCTATGTAATAAACACCAAGCAAGAGGACAGAGGAGAAAGGGGGAGCACTCTGCGAAGATATAAACACCAGGCAAAAATCCTGGGGTAAATAGACACCAATACCGAACAAGGTCCTGCCCCAGCATGGAAAGAGACTCCGCCAGCTCCAGGGGCAGCACCCCCGGAACAAGCGGATTTGAACTCCATTGCTAAAACTCTGAAGAATCTGCTAGACAGGGTTACTAACTGGAATCCCCTCCGAAAAGGTCCAACAATAAGGCTCGACCAAACAGAATGAAAGGAGGCCATACAAAACACAGAACAAGGAAAGAAATACTACGGTAACAACAGAAACAACTACAAGAGCAATTACAAAAACAACGATAACTATCCAGAGAAATAATGGAGAAAATATTACAGGAATTCCGACAGAGACTACAGTAGGAACAGGTCTCCAAATGGACAGATCTCCCCCCTACAGGAGAAGCACAGATACGAGATAGAGCCCAACTTCTACAAACTACACAAACGGAAAGGGGATGACAAAGATTGATGCCTTGACATCGATCTCGACAGGTCTGGGCCCCAGGACTTAGAAAAAGAAATAAATGATCTCTGGACGTGGATACAGAAGAATTCGATGAGGCATCATGGATGGAATTACTTCCCAGAAGATCCACCGATGATAGCTTGGGAAAGGATATTTCCCTACAGGAATGGACTGACGAAGGCAGAATTCCCAAACCAGTTGGGGGCGGATTGAGGACAGAAAAACTAAGAAAACCCTACCTAACCTACGAGTTTGGAGTGGACAACAACGAAGGCAGTCCTGAAAACTCTGACCGAGCCGAGAGGGTAAGTGGGTCGAAGGAACACTACACTGGACCCGAACAGTTCTGATACCAACGAGCTCAACTTGTCCTCATCTATTGACGTTTCCCGGCACTTCCTAACAAAACCTAACCTATTTTCCCGGACGCAGTAGATGGCTACAGGATGCCCTGTTGCATATGAATTTCTTCAGAAGCTGGAGGAAATTACCTAGGATAACCGACAAACGATCCAGATTCTTTCTTGGCATCCGGCACTTCAACTTCCCGGGCACAGAAAGGACTGACGGAGATTTTTGACAACACCTGAGTGAGAAGCAGTAAACCTAGAGAAGAAAGAAATTTACTACCCAGGATAACCTTATATTATTTATGTTTGTACTTGTTATATGTTTTGTACTTGAATATTTGTTATTTCTTGCGTATCTCGATATGTAAACGGACAAATTTTAGGAAAAGCCTTTTCTGTTGTTGTGCTCAGAGTATGGGTTTTATGACCCAAACCCTTCTGAACAGACAACACCGCTAAGGACGTCCCCCTAGCAACATGCAGAGATCTTGAGAGAAACAACGAGCCTGGCCCTAGCAAACGTGGGCAGCTCCTCCTGAAGAGGAAATCTTTCTGGACGAGCAGAACGAAACCTACAAGAGCCGTATCTTAAGAATGGCTTAAAAGTAGGTTTTGAGATTTCCAGGAAGGGGATGAAGGCTGAAACCACTGAACCAGGGAGGACATAAGAACATAATGAACATATTCATTGTTCATAAAAAAAGGTTATAAACATAGATGGAGCATTTAACAGAGTCTGTTTGGGTAGAGTTCGTGGAGGTCAAGAAAAACTAATTCTAGGTTGTAATTACCGACCTCCAGGCTTGGATCACGATAGAGGGAGACTCTTTGGGACGAAATTGTTAGGGCTTCTGACACAGGTAACGTATCATAGTTAAGGGATTTTAACGTTAAGCCAAATTGACTGGAATATCTTTGACAGGTAATCTTAGAGTCCAGTTGACTTCACATGGAAACAGTCAACTGCTTTCTGAAACAGAGTGTAACTGAACCTACCAGGGGTAATAATTTTGTAGACCTAGTCCCTTGTCAAATAAGGAAACACTAGTGTATAATCTGGAGATCACTGAAGGGCTTGGCGCAAGTGATCACAAATCCATCACCTTCAGCATTAATTGGGAATGCAAGAATAATGATAATACAGTAAAAAAATCCCGATTTTCCGGTTCGGTCTGCCGATTATAATGGACTTAGGGAACATCTGTCTAAATCTTGATTGGGGTTATCTAGCTAATGATTTATTACGATAATCATACTTATGAATATGAAAGGGATCTGCTTTTATGAGATTGTTTTCTTCTTAATAATGTACACAGTGCCCAAATATATACATTCCCCAGAGAGAATTTTGGACTCATATAACATCCTACAAATGTGTTAACAGGAGGTTTAAAGCATCTATTAGGGGAGAAAAGGGGAATTTATAGGCGCATCAGAAGGAGGAGAGGTTAACCTTACTGACCAATATGTTCAGGCTTAAAAGAGAAGTAAAAAAGGCGAATTAAGAAAGGCAAACGACTATTGAAATTAGAGTCGCTAATGGAATCCAAAGACTAATCCAAAGGGTTCTTTCAAGTGTATAGGAACGAAGGTGAAGGAAAAAGTAGGACCCGCGAAATCTGGGAATGGACAGCTGACGGATAATGAACTGAGAAATGTGTTCCTTATTTAATGACTATTTTTTGTCATTTTTACTCGAGGAAGATGTAAATGAGATTCCAGTAAATAACAATTATTTAGTCCTGATGAATTTAAGTTTACTAATATTTACTGTCACGAGGGACATGGTTATTAAACAGATAGACAAACAGAAACAAAATAGTCCCCTGGACCCCCGATTAGTTGTTTTCAAGGGTACTTAAGGAAGCAAGATGGAGCTTAGCAGCCATTAACGAGTTATTCAATGCGTCCATCCTTACCAGTGTTTGAGGCCAGAGATGTGTAAGGATGGCCAATTGGTTCCTATATTCAAATCAGGGGATAAGTCCACTCCTTCAAATTAACCGTCCAATAAGCCTGACATCACAGTGGCAAGTTTATTAGAATCAAATATAGTCTGAAATTTATCAGAAGTCCACTTTGAAGAGCCAAACTTGATAAATGAATCTCAGCATAGGATCACTGAGAGGTCGTTCCTGCCTGACAAACTACTGACGTTCTTCATAGAACGATTTTGAGGCAGTTGGACAGTGAAAAGGAATATGAATATTGTTTATTTGGATTTTAGTAAAAGCCTTCGACAGAGTACCCTTTCACAAGAGAACACTTAAAGAAAGGTGGCCAGCCTCATGTATAGGAGGTAAAGTTCAAGCATGGATTGAGGCATGGCGTACCAATAGAAAGCAGAGAGTTACCATAAATGGAGTAAATCTGAATGGGTGATTAGCACTAGTGCGTTCCTACAAGGATCAGTTTTATAGGCCCTCCTCTTGTTCATAATTTACATTAATGACCTTTGATAAGGGTTTTACTAGTGACATGAGTAAGTTTGCTGATGATACAAAGATAGCCGTATAATTTACTCTAGAGGAGGATATCATTGAACTCCAGGCGATTTGAACAAATTAATTCTTGTCTGAGAAATGCAGATGAAGTTTAATGTGGATAAGTGTAAGGTACTTGTCCCTTGTAAAGAAATTACCCTCGAAGCTATAATCTATGGAATAAGAGCTTGGTCATACAGAAAGGGAAAAAAGACTTGGAGTCATGGTAAGTCAGAAATCTAAAGCCAAGACAGCAGTGCCTCAGTGTTGCGCAACAGGGGCCTCAACAGATTTACATGGATTTATCTCAGAAGTAATAAGTAACAAAGTCCAAAATGTTATTTTACAGCTCTATACATCACTAGTGAGGCCTCATTTAGATTATGCTGCTCAGTTTTGGTCCTTACTACAGGATGGACATAGACTCATTAGAGAACATACAGAGAAGAATGACTAAAATGATTTACTGTTAAGGAACCTCCCGTATGAATGATAGACTTAAAGCCTTAAATCTCCCACTCTCTGGAGAGGCGTAGAATGAGGAGATATGGAAATAAATGTATAACATCCCGGACACAATGGCAATATAAACACGAATGCAGTATAATGTGATCCTTTTATCGAATCATACGTTTACGCCACACAGTGGGCTTTTTTCAAGTCACCAAACATAACTATCCTGGGGTGTATTTTTTGAGTATAGGATGTTTCGCCAAGACCATAGTCCTGGCAACGGGTTCCAATTCTTTTGCGATACCCGTCTCTGGCCTCTCTCCCTATGGAGAAAAAAGGTTTCCACAATTATGGCGACGCATGCCGCACAAGCGCCCCTCTGCTCAGTTCAACTGGTGCATCTCATAAGCGACACCATATGTAACTATGGACACTAGCAGGAGGAGGATATGTCATTATTACAGGAAACAGCTTGTTGGTTCGTTGACCCATGATACACTAGTGTGGCCCGCAGTCATCTCTGGGTCCTCTTCGGGAGGGAATATCACCCCTAGTTGCCTGCAGAGTGTCTCAGTAGCTTCGCACTCTAGAAGATAGTGTGTTAGGGGCCGCTGGACAACGTGCTGACAGTACGGCACATCTCCTCCTCAGCCTTGTCTACCATCTCTTGGCTGTGGGAAAGCCCAAACGAAGCCGATGGATGGCGGTACACTGCGCTGTGGACCAGCTTCTATCATTGGAGGGGGTTCTCCCTGATCGCTGCTCGGTACCACTGTTGAATGGGTATCACCTAAGACCTCTCCCATAAGTTTCGTGGCTCTGGCAGCCACCAGTTTGGTCTGTCGTAGGCTGATTGGGACAGTAATCCCAACATGTGGATGTCTGTTGCTGCCTTGGCTGCATCATCTGCCGCCTCATTTCCCCGGATGCCAGCATGGCTGGGGATCCAGTTCAATGTCGATCTATACCCTGAACTTCTAAGGCTGTCATTATGCTCAGGATCGATGTGATGAGGTGAACATTATCCTTTGGTTGAGGATGGGAGAGGGCATTGATTGCAGAGGTGGAATCAACATGTATGACAGGTCGGAGTCGATGTCGTAGGGCATGTGACAATGCCTGCTGAATCGCCACCAGCTCAGCTTGAAGGATCGTGCAGTGGTCAGGGAGTCGCCAGCCTTGTGTGTGCCCATTGTGGTACAGTCCAGCTGCTGCTCTCTTCCTATCAGGGTCGACAGAACCATCTGTGAAATACACTGCACATGTGCCTCCCTCTGCCAGTGCCATGCTTGTCTCAGCATGATTGCTGAGGGTGTCTCGACTGCAGGACACTTAGAGATGGGCAGCTGCATGATGAAAACATCGGCTGATCGGGGCGCCAGGGAGGTGGTGGATGGTACCCAGCAACAGGAAGGTCACAACTCTTCTCACAGAGCAGCTGTACGGGCAGCAGCTTCCGCCCAAGCAGCACAAAACGAACGAATCCAGGAGTAGTCCGTGAAGAGTGTGGGATCTTGTGACATGGTTGTTAATATCCGTCTCCTTAGTGGGTACCTTGCTGCCGGTGCAGAATCGTGGCCACTTTGCAGGCGTTTATGTATCTTACTCTGTCAGCCAAGGAAGGAACCGGGCCTCAGATCTGAGACATACTGTGTTGGTCCAGATGGGGGCACCAAGCATAGTTCTTATCGCCTGGTTTTGTACGACCTCCACCCTTTGCCTGTCTGCGGGAAGAGATGAGCTAAAGCCGGTGCACTGTAGTCAGTGAGCGAGCGTATAGCTTGTACATAGTACAAGCGAAGTACTCTTTGCTTGCCCCTGCACGGTGCCTCGTCATGGCTCTCATGGCGTTGAGTCTGAGTAGAGCACGTGACCTGACATACTCGGCCTGTTTCTGAAAGGTCAGCTTTTTATCAATGTAGATTCCCAAGTACAGGGAGGAGCCTGTCCACTCAAGTTCTATATCCTGAATACGTAATCTATTCATAGGATCTGGTCCCTTGAAACATCATTGCAAGAGATTTCTCGGCCGAGATCTTGAGGCCTAGTTCCTTTCAAAACTGCGTAATTAGGTCCAAAGCCTCTGAGCCTGTCGTTCTAAAAATTTTTCCTTTCCCATTCACTACTAGTGCAAGATCATCAGCATAGCTGAGGAGCTGTGTACCCCTAAAGAAGGGAAGGCTCACAAGTTCCTGCATAAGGATGTTAAAAAAGGGTAGGACTGAGCACACCTCCTTGTGGCGTAACCGTTTTCCAGGGTTTTAAAGGGAAGAGTAGTGGGCCCTAAAGCTGACACAGGCCTGCCTGCCCCTAAGGTAGGACTCTATCCAGGCCAGGAGGCGTCCCTTTTATTCCCTTCCGAGCTAGTATTGCCAGAATTGCTGTGGGGGTGGCTAGCTCAAATGCCTTCTCAAGGTCGAGGTAGACACGATACAGGTTTTTTGTTGCTATCAGCAATTGGCCCTTTGTAGAGTTGTTTTTGCATCTGCTGTTCCCCCTCCTTTGGGTGAAGCCAAAAAATGTGATGATGAAGGGTCCAAGTTTCCATAGGAGGCGGTTTAACACCATCCTCTCAGCAGTCTTGGCTAAGCAGCTGGTCAGCGATATGGGTCTCATACTGCCTGGGGCCTTGGGCTTTGGAATTGGTACGATTGTAGCTTTCTTCCAGCTGCTGGGAGTGTCTTGGCCCTCCACGACTTGTTAATGACGTCTAGTATGGCCTCCCATCCACTCTGCCCAGCCCGTGCAATCATGGAGTACGTCCACCATCGATGCCCGGGGCAGTGTCACCCGTGTTTTTTAATGGGACGTCGGGGTTCCAAGTCCGTGAGGTCTACATCAGTACATCTTCCGACTCACATGCAGCTTGTATCGTTAGCTGGCGCTGTGGCAGAAGATCCGTCTGTATATTACGGATGTCCTGTGGGAGCTGATGGAGGCTCCCCTGGAAAATGAAAAGCTCCACTAGTTTCTCTGCTTCCTGGGATGGGTTCGGGTGTGCTGGTGCCTCGGCTTGCTCTTGCCAGTTGCTCTATGTTGAGCTTTCCCCATATCTCAGATAAGGTGGTGTGATGCCCGAATGTTGAGCACCACTCCAGCCATTTCTCAGTTTTTACTCTGAGAGAGTTTGGGGCACTGCACAAGGCTTCAGGTATTCCTGTTCTTGCCGTAGGGTTCCCCTGTATAGCTTCCTAAAAAGTTGATGCGTGGGTTCTCCCCGCACCTCGTCGTTGTAGAACCACCAGTCTCTTTTGTGAGTGCGTCCTGGGGATTTTTGGAATTGCGCACTCTGCTCCCGGATAGACAGTGTTTAGCTCCTTTTCCTATCCAGTCTTCAGATAGGAGTATGTGGACACCCAGTTTGAAGAAATCCTGGAACCCCTTTCCCTTTGGGCCCCCTCTTTACGTCCCATCTAGGAGGCAGCACAATGTGGGAGGCCTGTTAATGTTGAAGGTGGTGATCACGCAAAGGGTCACTGACAAGGTGGGTGAGTTTCCCATTCCTCAAGGAACCGTTGCTGCAGATTTGAGTGCACCCAAAAGAACCCTAAAATTTACACCCATTGGTTTTGGTGTCGTGGTGAGAGTAGAAGTGGAGAAGTCTTTTTGGTTGGGGGGTTTTGATAGACTTTAAAACAAATTTTGTGGCAGCTTTGCAGACAGGACATCAGGAAGGAAGGTGTTGTCGATTCTACTCTAACGACACCAAAACCAAACGTGGTGTAATTATAGGCTTTTTCCCTGGTGCACTCAAAATCTGCACAACGAGTTCTTGAGGAAGAATGCACAAAATTGAAAAAATATTTTTAAACCCCACTATCCTCGTCACTTCATCAAGATGCAGACGGCGAGCATTAAAAAATCTTCAACACACCCCGAGAAGACACTGCCCAGAAAATACATATCCTTCCACCCAATCCCTTGCCAAAATGTTTTTCCCAAAATTTTTGCCAAAACTCATTTCCCGTTTTTAACTCCCCCAACCCCGACCATCAAGGACATCACCCGATAGCAGGACAAGCCTCCTTCCCCTGCAGGGGTATAATAATCCCCTTTTAATGACTGAACAAGTTATACTGGGGAAAAATCAAGGGAAATCCAACACGTATTTAGAACCCAAAACGCAAGAGGTCGACGACACAAGGAATGCCTGCGTACAAAAACCCCTAATTCACAAACCACTTTTATAAACTACGAAACTCAAGACTTTCGCCACAGAAGGGAAAAACTCAATACCGAAAAATCCTGGAATCATCACTCATTTCTATACCGACAACTTCAAACCAAAAAATGTGGCTTCTTAACATAGCTGAAACCCCTTGCCAAGAAAATTTTTCTCGCTATCCCCCATAAGAAAACCCGTAGAAGGTTGCTCACAAAACTTATCCAATTCCTTTCCCAAACTACCCAAGTTTTTGACTCTAGACTCATAACCCCCCTGGTACATCATCAATGCAGCATTTTTACCTGACCTCAGCCCGGCTATAAATACTCGCGTTTCCCTTTCCACCCGGTAGTTCTGTTTGTGCTTTAAAAAGCCCACTGTGTGGGCGAAAGTAGTCAATAAAGGATCAATTTACTGATTCGTGTTTATTTGCCACAGGGGGATACATTTAAGTGTATAAGTGGATGACGGGGATAAAAAAGGGGACATTAATAAGTCTGAGGGGGTCGAACCAGGTAAAACCCGGAATAATGGATTTAAGTTGGATAAATTTTGATTTAGAAAGGGCTAGGTAAGTATGGTTTTTAACAGAGTTGTAATCGGGAACTGTCTTCCCCGTGGGGTGATAGAGGCTAGGACCTTTGGGAGTTTTAAGAAGAGACTGGGAAAAAATAGAGTGGGAGGGGGGGGTTTTATTGGTGTTTGGGGGGGGGGGAGTTGTTTCTTGGTGCTTTTGGTAGATGTCGTTTTGATAAGGACCTGCCCCGTAGGGGCCCGTAGGGCCCTTTTGCAGGTTCCCCCAAATTTTTATGTTTTATGTTCTTATAAGTGGATGAGGCATAAACAAGGGAACATTAATAATATGAGGGTGTCGAACAGGGAA